>JARCZZ010015310.1:0-30129 GCA_030323915.1 Brotogeris chrysoptera
GTCTCTGCTTCCTCCCGGCTTCCCCTCCTCCCCGGCAGAGCATAAGACTCAGAAAGTCCTTGGCCAGACCAAAACATTACCCAGCAGTAACTGAAAACACTGGTGTTATCAGTGCTGCTCTCAGGCCCAGAATCAAAAACATAGAGCTGCACCAGCTAACAAGAGGGAGAAAAAAAAAATAAATAATTACCGTTACTGCTGAACCCAGGACATGGGTGAAACATGAATCTCTTAATCCAAGGGATCCAAAGCCCAGTGATCAAAAAAAGCCCAGTGATCAAAGCCCAGTGATCCAAAGCACAGCCTCTCTGTACTCTAGTGTGGGCATGTGCTTACAGGCTTTGTTCAGATTTCCTGATGCCCTGTGTCCTCCTCCTGTAATTGGAGAGCTATTTTGTCTTAGAACTGCCTCATGCACAGGATTTTCTCTGTCCCTTATATTCCTTCAAAGGTCACATTTGATTTATCTTGCTTGGTTCATTCATTCATTCTTAGCACTGATATACAGGGAGTAAAACCCTTTTCCTAGCAATGCAGGTTGACCAGTCCACTCAGGCTGGGTAGTATTGGCCTCTTTTTCAGAACTACCAAATTACCCTCACTGCCTTTCAGTAAGTTAATTTCAAGTTAAAATAATGCAGAAGGAAATGTAGCAGAGGTATTGAATTATTTCTGCCATGACTTGTTGATTCCTTCCTATTATGTGTTATTGTTCTTTAGGTAGAAGATAAAAATATCTGAGTCAGGAGCCTTCTGCTCACAGTGGAAATGCTCAAAATGTAATCATAAAATTCTATTATGCTGTCATTGCCTTTTCAGACCTTCTAGTCAGAGGAGCTTGCATACTGTCAGAGATCAAAGATCACAGCCTGCTACAACCACAGAGTCCCAATGAATAAGAGAACACATTACTATTTGTTAAAGGCTAAAGCCAAGGCTTTTCCTTATTATGTATTACAGCAAGGTGCTTTAGGTGCACAGCTGTAATAGTAATAAGAAACTATCAGAGATATGATATCAGTTCTGATTCATAGGGAGATACCAGGCCCTACAGAGTATGTCAGAGATGGAAAAGATCTACTATTTCAAAGAACCTGTATCCATGCTGTGGTGAGATAATACATCTTTCTGCCTAATCTTCTGTGGTGTCAACTTTCATTCAGGTGATTGTTAATCTCTTTGACTCCTACTCAGTAATTTCCATGGTTTCACCTGACCTTCAGTCCCATCCAACATTGATAGATTCCTTATGTATCCAAAGCCTTTACTGACATCCACATACAGTGCTTACTTCTGTTTGATAGTCAAAGCATGGCCTAATATATTACATGAAGTTTCATCTGATATAGCCCTCCCATTTGTCTTTTCCATGGCTTCCAAGCATTAGAAAACTTTGACTTCAATGTGTTTTTTTCCTTTTGGTCCTCTTCTTTTTCTTTTTTCACCTCCAGGTCTTCCAGTGTTAACATCTCACATCTTTTCCTCTTCTCCCTTTACTGAATTTCTTGCAGCAGTAATTCTTTCTTGTTTACTTCAGGACCTGCCACAGTCAGAACGTCATTTCCTCTGTATCTGATCCTGAAAATCTCCAGAGAAATTTTATTTATTCTATCTTCCTCCAGCACCACTGATTCTTGCACAAATCAATTTAACTTCTTCCTCACTGAATTCCAAGTCTGAGGCCTATGGCATCCACTTATCTCTACATTTTGATTTGATCAGCTATACTGAAAATCATGTTAATGTGAGAATATATTATGCAAATAACTTTTTGGAAGCCCAAAGGTGTTTAGCTGTGTGTAAAAGACCGTATTTCGTTGAGTAATGAGAAGTAAATGTAAAAAAAAATCACAATAAATCTACTTCTACCTCAAATGAAGACTCTTTTGTGAAATGAAAATATCTTCAGATGCAAAACCTAAGATAACTGACCTAATTTTCTTTCATAGTAGCTAGTATGGACTATGTTTTGAACCCATGCAGAAACAGTGTTGATAATACAGAGACGTTTTCCTTATTGCTGTGCAGTGCTTACATGGTAAGACCTTTTCTGTTCCTCACACCAACCCACCAGTGAGTGGCCTGGGGGTGCACAATCTATTGGGAGGGGGACCAGCTGGGACAGCTAACCCCAACTGACCAAAGGGATAGTCCATATGCTAGGGATATTCATACATGCTCAGCATATAGAGCTGGGGGAAGAAAAAGAAAGGAGGGAACATTCAGACTGATTGTGTCTACCTTCCCAAGTCACTGTTACGCATGGTGGAACCCTGCTTTCCTAGAGATGGCTGAAGATCCATGTGCCAATGGAAAGTGGTGGATGAATTCCTTGCTTTGCTTTGCTTGCAAACATGGCTTTTACTTTATTTAGTAACTGTCTTTGTCTCAACCCCCAAGTTTTCCCACTTTTACCCTCTAATTTTCTTCCTCCTTCCACTGAGGTGGGAGTGAGTGAGTACCTGTGTGTTGCTTAGTTGCTGGCTGGGGTGAAACATGGCAAACAATTTGGTTAAAAATTAATTTGTTTTGTGTGCATGCATGAACTGTTATTGTTATGTAACAATGTAGCATTCATTTAATGTAAAGATGATGTTTGAAATTCCTTTAACAGTTTAGGGTATTTTACTGTTAAGCAGGAACTGATAAATATTTCTATTCTCTCTGTTTCCTGAAAGGAACATTCCAGTCCCAGAGTGACCCTATGGTACCTATTCTCAGCACTGGTGAGTCATTCATTAGAGCTTTTGAGTCATAGATGGTATCAGTTTCACATAGACATCAGAATCACAACTGTACTTGCTATGTAAGAAATGAAAGTAGCAGTGGGAGATAAATCACTTTGGCAAAACGTCTCTATTTTCTTGCTTTTCCAAATCCTAATTTCATATCTTCTGGAGCCTGTAATACTCATGTGTCACCTGCAAACTTTATTTTGATCAGCTTGATATCAAAAAGTCAAATTTATTTTTATTATGCTGTAGCTAGAACAGTTTTCTCCAGGCAAAACATGTTTTACAATAACATTGAATGAGAATTTATTCCTTTGAGAGATTGTAATAAATTGCCAAAGGGATAATAAAAGTGCATTTTTTTTTTTTGTAAAACTAATTCTAGGAAAAGTTCTAACTACCCTAGGTACGGTAAATTAGAGGTTAAGGTAGAACAGTTAGGAAAATCTTAAGCAATGAAAGAATGACATTTCAATTCATTTCAGTTCATTTACTGACTTACCTGCAAGTGGCAGCCCTACTTTTATTTAGTGAAGTGAAAAAGTAAAAATCAGTACAAGAGAAATGAAATGTAAAAATCCTCCTTTGGAGGCAAATTTTGCCATTCTTCTGTGTCACACTCATTTAATATGTGGAGTCTTCTACCTTTAATGGTGTCCATAGGGGGCCATGAAGATGACCAGAGGGCTGGAGCACCTCTGCTCTGGAGACAGGCTGAAAGAGCTGGGGTTGTTCAACCTGGGGAAGAGAAGGCTCCGGGGGCATTTTATAGTAGTTTTCCAGTACCTGAATGGGGCTACAAGAAATCTGGAGAGAGACTTTCCATAGGAGCAAGCAGGAATAGGACAAAGGGTAGTCACTTTAAACTGAAAGGGTAGATTTAGATTAGATATAAATAAGAAGTTTTTTACTGTGAGAGTGGTGTGGCATCAGCACAGGTTGCCCAAACAAGTCACGGCTGCCCCATCCCTGGCAGTGTTCAAGCCCAGGTTGGACAGGGCTTTGAGCAACCTGCTCTAGTGGAAGGTATCCGAGCCTATGGCAGGGGGGTTGAAATCAGATGATCGTTAAGTTCCCTTCCAACCCAAACCATTCTGTGACTATGTCATAATTTGCCCTTTTAGGATGAAAAACTCTTTCCTCCTTTGCTTCTATCCTGTTTCCTCTTATTAACAGATTAGTATCTATGCCAAAGAAGGAATTTTCTACATGTTTTCTTAGAGGTTTCAGCTTCAATCTCCTCAGAGATGCTGGTTTTAGAAAACATGATTTTCAATTTAAAAAGACAGACTATTGGTAGAGATAAAAACGATTACAGTACATGCTTGCTGAAGATCTGCAACAGTGGAACATCACAGTTGATGGACAGGTGCTTTCTGGTACTGTGTCATACTTGGCTTATTCTGCTAGGGTTGCAGGTGGTTGTGGTTTTAAAGAAGCTGTAGGAGCAAGACCGAGTTAAATTGTTCTTTTAGCGGGTGGTGCTCTCTGTAGCTAGCTTGCAGCAAGATACTTGCCATTGCATCCAGATCTCATCTATTCTTAGTGTCTCCCATAGAATTTTTTCTCCCAGAAAATTGAGTTTCTACAAAATCAAAGCCTCATAGAAAACATTTACTTATTTTTTTTGTGTGTGTTATTTTGCACTGGAGAAAATTTCCATTAATTATTCTATTATTTTTTTGTTTGTTCAAGGTGAGCCAGAATTTTTGGATCATCCAAATCAGCTCAGTAGAACACTAAGCTAGATGTTCCTGTTGTTACACATTCCTAGGAGAAGTGTTAAGATCCACATTTCTGTTATTTAGGACACTTTTTCTTTAATAATACCAGTAATTACACAAGTAGGTGAAGCAGTAAAAATTAGTAAAATTCTTAATATGATTATTTTGGTAAAAAAATTTGGGGGATGTTGATTTGTATCATCATTTTGGTTCAATCTTGAAATTATTTACAAGCTCAAAGGAAAGTCCATATAATTGAGAACTTAAGAACCTTATTTTCTCTGAGGATCTCCTTAGCTTGCTGAACACCTCTTCAGTAGTTTATGAAACATGAGGGATTTAAAAAATATTTACAAGTCTGTTGCAATGCTAGCAATAATAGTCGTACTTTTCAGGGGAAAAATCTTCAGTTCTAGGACTGCAAAGAAAGTACTGAGAGATTAGCTACTACTGAATATTTATGTCTGCAGTTTCACATTTACAGTACTGCTTTTAGTTATAGAGAAGCAGCAACAGTCTTAGAAAATAAAGCACTCATTCTAAAATATGCCTATCTTTAACTTCTGCTTTAAGGAACATCTGCTTTGTTGTGGTGTGAGTGAAGACAAATCACTATTTAAATATTGCACCCTTGGTCTATTAACTTATCTTTCTTATTATACCCTCAAAATATTTTTCCCAAGCATACCGTTTTGATTTCAGAAAATGTGAGCAGCCTCTTTTAGCAAATTCAGAACTAGGACACTTCATTGACTGGATCAAGGTTAGGTTGAAGAGAACCAAAGGCCTGAATGAGCACCTGATAGAAACTGTAATTTGGAAAAGCAGCATGCCCTTGAAAATAGAGAGCAGTAGGTTGGTTGTATGCCAGATTTAATCTCTTTGTGGACTTTGGTAGGGCCTGCAATCAGTTGTATGTAAGCGAAGTTGAATGGCATTCTTCAGAGGAGATTTTCAGTTTTTTGAAAACTGGAAGCTGAAGGAAAAGCTGGGTTTACAAAACAGGAGAAAAATTCTGCCTTAAGCAGCTCACATACAACCCTTTTGAAGTTCAAAAGCTACTTGTTCAGACCATGTCTGATTGAAATGAATGCAGAACTTCTCTGTGCTAGAGAAAACTATTGACTTTTACTTGAAAAATTTGTATTTTATATCTGATCCAAAATCCACTTGTGAATGAGAACTTTTCCACTAATTACGAAGGATTTTTTTCAGCCTGACAAATGTTGGTTCCAGCTTTCTGTCCCATACAGAGAGGATTAAGAAGGTCAATCTTATTTCCCCTCTGAAAAAGCATTTTAATTAGTTAACTGAAGTTTTAAAATATGCGAACAGTGTATATGAGTCTGCTCAGGCTCATCATGGTGGGAAAAGCAACAACGAATGTCACTAACAGGAGCTGGAGATAGGCAAGACGAAACAAAGAGAATGTAAAATTAGTGCTGTGCACATCTACTTCCTCAGCTACGGTGAAAAAAAACCAGACTAGACATTAATCATATCTGTGAATATTCCTAAGAGAAGGTGCAGAGATGTTTTATGAGAGATGACAGGGGCAAGAAGAAACCCTCAGTTCCAGCTTTTCTAAAACACACAGGAGGGTGCATGTGCACATACACACACAGAGCGTCAATCCATCTTTTCAGTCACAGAAATCTCAAAACTTCTGCAAAGATGCTTATTTTGCCAATTTGTTGCTACTAAAATTGTCTTGTACACAACCCATCTGGCTTAATGTGATGACAGAGAATAACATAAAGATTAGAATCATTAAACAATCTTTAATTGCTTCACTTTTTGAACCTTTCTGTTCAGATCCTAGCAGGGTGTAAAATAATATAAAATTAACATTGAACAAAGAGCTCACTCAATGAGGCAATGTACATAGATCTCATGTAAAGAAGCAAATCTTGTAGCTTACTAAATGTTCATTATTATAAACACATTTAGTGATTCAGAAACCTATTAAAATCTTAGCCTCTGTTGCCCTCATACTATATAATTTAAAGCCCAATCTGCACTTGCTTTATGGGAGGTCAAAAAAGCTCTGAAGAAAAAGCACACTACCAAAATTCCTGTGACTTGTAAACTAATGAAGCAAAAAAAAAAAGGTTAAAAGAAAATAGTAAACAGTTGAAAATCTGCATGTATTTTTAACAGACAAAAACAATGCAGTCAAAATTAAATTGTATTAAAGCAGGTAATCTCTGTGCCTTTTCATTGGGCATGTAAAATTTAAGACAATACTTAGGAGTGGCAGAACAGACTCAACTCTGGTCTGTCTAGTTTTCGTCATGCCTTTAAAGAATTTGCCTTGATCTGTGTCTCATTTTTTTTTTGCTTCCTTCTCCAAGAAAAGAAGATATGGAATGTCCTCCTTTTCCATGTGCTCTTCACCTGCCCTTCAAGACTTATCAAGTCTTCTGCCTGTATTACAGTTACCTGTCTCCATGGAAAAGAAATGTACAAGTCACTGTAGGACAGAAGGATGCCCTGTGCAGTTTGTGAGGGGTTCCTCCCTACTCGATCTTCATGAGACACAAGAGGACTGCACTACAACCAGCAAACGAATGCACTCCAGCAAGTAGTACTTGCTGAGGGTAGCAGAAACCACACTTCTTTCAGACAGCTGTGTCACTTTTGGTTTAGACTTTCTGTACAGCATTGCACTACTCTGTGTGGGCATGTTGAGATGGTGGGCTTTCACCAGAGCAAAACAGTATTGTATTAGGGAATCCTTGCTCACTGCAAAAATGAAGAAAAAGACAGTACTACCTACTCCCTCCTACTTGAAGGCAAAACTCCTTGAGCTACAAGAAAGGAGGCTATGGATTTATATTTATCAGATCTACTGACTCCAGCTTTTATTTTCTTGCACTTAGACAGTTATACTGAATAAATCCATGCTTGCCTTCTAGGATGGGGACATTCAAGTATGAACTGTTATCATATTTTATAAATTAGCTAAAAAGAAGGTCATGGATTGCCTCAGGAACAGAACCTAGGACCTCATGCAATAAGTTTTAATCTTAACAAATCATCCATGTGGCCTCTCTGAATATGCTTCTCATAGTAAATCTCTAACTCACAATTTTATTTTGCAGTCAAGGATAACATCCAAGACTCCTGATCTCTAGCATGTGAATTACAATTAAGCAGATGTGTGGTCCCGCTTGAACATGTGTATCAAGATGTCTGCTGGAACAAGTCCAGAGGAAGGCCACGAGGATGATCAGGAGACTGGAGCACCTCCCGGATGAAGATAGGATGCAAAAGTTGGGGCTGTTCAGCCTGGAGAAGAGGGCTGCATGGAGACCTCCTAGCAACCTTCCAATATCTGAAGGGAGCCTATAAGGATGATAGGGACTCTTCATGAGGGACTGTAGTGAGAGGACAAGGGGTAATGGGTTCAAACTTAAACAGGGAAAGTTTCGATTGGATATAAGGATGAAATTCTTTACTGTAAGGGTGGTGAGGCAGTGGAATGGGTTGCCCAGGGAAGTTGTGAATGCTCCATCGCCGGTGGTGTCCAAGGCCAGGTTGGACAGAGCTTTGGGTGGCATGGTTTAGCGGAAGATGTCCCTGCCCATGGCTGGGGGGCTGGAACTAGATGATCTTAAGGTCCTTCCAACCCTAACTATTCTATGATTCTATGATTCTATGTCCACCCACAACTGAGTGCAATGCACTTAGCTTGTGAATGAAAATGTCATAATTACATGGATATATGATTTTTCTTGGTTTAAATTTTATTTTATTCTACTTCATTTTATTTGTTGTTGCTCATAGCATGAGAAATTATACTAGAACACATAGTTATGACCAAGAATCTTTATTGTACAAAAATTACCAAAGAGCCAACAGCAAGGTATTTGATTTCCCTTCTTTGGCTTGGCAATTTACTTGCTGAAGATTAATAAATGCATTTCAAAAAAGAAAAGAAAAAGACACTAACAAAAAAGTTTAATGACCCTAAAGGGCTCACCAGACACATCCTGTAAACTCAAATCCTGAGAAATCAGGTGTTCAGGTAGGTTTTCTGCACTCTACACCACTTTTTCATTGTCTAAAATACTGTCAGCAGCATTCCCCAAAACCACATGCACTTTCTACATTAATCTGCAACAAACATCAAAAGAAACACGTATTCTAGTTCACAGACCGGTTTATATAGCTCCTCAAGGTCTCAGGTTTGCTAAGGCATAACCTTTCCCAAGTGCATGGAAGAAGTGTGAGTCAGATAGACCAATCTGTTGATACAAAGAGCATGTGAGGTCAGCCCTAAAATTCTGGAGTGTGAGTCTGATGAATTTCTTGTTTATGCTACTAGAAGGTTTCCAATGAATTATACAAATCCCATATCTAGTTCATTTGCCAGTACACATTTTCTCCACTGCAATATATCTTTTGGAGAAATACTCATTTTTAAATAACATAAACACATTATTTTTGTTTTTCTTTTTGCTTTTTCTTCCTTCTTTTTTTTTTTTTTCCTTTCCTTTTCTTTCTTTCTTTTCTGGAGTCACTAGTTTACTTTAAAATATTACTGACACAACAGGAAGTGATAAAGGCTGATGAGGTAGTGAATGTACCTAACAAAACTAGCTGTATTTTCAACTTAGAATGCAGATGTAGAGATGCTATACTAATAAATATAAGCAGAAACAACCGTTGTTGTTCCTATATTTATACCTAAAGATATCTAAGATATCTGGATGAATTGATACGCCCTCAGAAAGTATTTCAATGCCACTAGAATGAGCTAGGCTATCTCAAGCTTTAAAACTATTAGACAATTTTCACAGTATGTAAGAATCTTTAAGAGGGCCCTAAGTAAAATCCTCAGTAAAATACAACTGCTTCCACATGAGATATGAAGGAACATTTTTTTCACTGCATTTCATACATAGTTACTGATAATGCAGTCTCAGAGGCAGTAAATGCTTTGGATGAAGATAGGCATATTTATATGCAGCTTTTGAAATATGCTAATAAAAATATGACAAAATTTGTGAGTTTTAGTTGGTTTTGTGGGAAAAGAACAACCTACCAATAATACCATATTGTAGTAGTAATAAATCAGGACTAAAAGCAATGAGGTTCATTGAGATGGAGAACATTTTTCATATGCAGGGAGACTAAATTGAATGCACCTCTCATTTTGTAAAGGACAATTTAGAGGAATATGACAGTTGCAAAAATTTCTGAATACTGTGGACGACAGGGCAGACTTCACTGGATTTCTTGCAGAACAAGAACTCAGGAGAACACATACACAATGAAGTTATCAGGTAGTGAGTTTAAAATAAACAGAAGGAAATACTTTTTTGTATTGTTGAGTTACTGCACTGTGAGGTTATTTCCACAAGATGCTGTGGATGCCAAAAATATAAGCAGATTTTAACAGTGTTTACAGAAATTCATGGGAAAACACCCATAAGTAACCCAGATGCAATGTCTGGCTACAGAAATATTTAAACTGATCGCTGCTGGAGGGTAGGACAAGAATCAGACACTTTATATATGTCTTGTTTTTAACTCTTTTCCCTGTATATTCACTATTGACCAGAGAATCTCAAATTCGTCTCAGCATAGAAGACAGGAGGGTTTTGACTAGGAAAAATGTAAGATACAGCCATGTAACAGGAGATATATTGAGATGGACCTTGAATGTTTACAGAATCTATAGAAAATACAACACACACGTGGAACAGAACTTTGAATTTAAATGACTTTTTTTTTTCTTTTCTGTCTACTTCAATATAAAACCTGAATTTTGTCCAGCCCTGCTCCATTATTTTCCCTTATCACTGCTATGGGAGCAGCCTTACTCCCTTCCATAACCTGATGGCCAAAGTGCTCAGGATCCCTGAAGGTAGGGACACAGTGAAGCTCAGTGTCCTTCAGTGGTACGGCTTCAAGACAATTTCAGTATCCTATGAAACAAAATGTAAGCAAAGGCCATGTGAAGCAGAATGTTATTTAATGAAAAGAAGGAATGGGATCAATCACTCCTAACATTAGGAATGAAAACTTTTGTGACTAGTCTGAGCACTCAGACTACCTGCAGCAAATCATCATTTGGGTTCCTTCTGTAGTTAATAAGGAGAAGTTTTAAGGTTAGACAGAGTGGTTCAGTTCTTTTTCTTTCCTCACTGATTACAGAGGGCTCACAAATAGTTTACAAATAATTCACAACCTTTTATACAGCTAAAGTTATGGTAAATAACATTCACCCTAACATATAAGGTCAAATTTTCTAAGTGAACTCCTTCGTCAGAACAACGTGATTTTTGTAACTGAGTTCTGTGATGAATCCCAGAGCTGAATCTCCCTAAATACTTTATGCATTATTTTGCTTTCTCTTATAATTTTTTTCTGAAGCAAATTATCCCTCAGTCAAAAATAGTGGATTTCCAGCTCTAAGAAGCTTTTTATTTATTCATGAACTAGGTAAAAAAAAAAAAACAACAATATCAATTTAATTCATATCTGCTTATTACTTTTTCAGGATCCTTTTGTGTACATGCCATCATCATCCTAGCATCTGCTTGGTCAGTGTGTTGCATCCCTGCATTTGCATATAAGCTGAGGCTGACAATAAAGTTTTCTAGTTAGTGCCAAGTGAACTGGTGTTCTTGCAATGTTAAACATTTCTGCGGCATTCTGAGACCATGCATTATATTCATGTGGGATATTAAGCAATTAACATCTTTCAGACACTTAATCACCAGGACTGAATATGAAGTTACAACTTAGAGGCTCACCATTAGCAAGTCATGATCCTCTCAGTCCTCCTGCATATGTGTTTTTAGCATAACTGAAGAGAAGATTTTGTGTGAGAAGACACTGTTTAGTGTTCTACAGCATGCCTTAATTACAAATCTGATTCTGAGTGGGGTATTTAACTTTTTTTCAATATACATGCAACATTAGACAGCACTTAAAATGGGAATTTTAAGGTAATAATTTGGAAAGGCCACTGAAATCTGAAAATGCTATAAAAATTATTGTTTAGTATAAGAGCAGATAACAGGTCAAATCTGTTTACACATTATTCAATATACGAATTTATCACATTCCTTCACCACAGATAGGATAATATATTCTTAGTGACTTCAGTCTTTATCCATATATTTTCTATATAATGGTGCTAGGATAATCCTGAAAACCTTTAAAGAAATCCAGAGGCAGTGTCGAAAAAATCTCAAATAGAACATATTTTTATTTTGTGAACTCCAGAATGTAAACAAAATATCATTTATCTATGGAAAAGTTAGCCAGATTAGTATCTACATTTATCTTTGAAAAATACAATTGCAAGAACCTGCTAGAGTGCAAACCACTGGCATTTTTTATTATTTCTTGATTTGTGTCATGTAAAGAAAGGAAGCAGAAAGGGGAATGCTTATCTGCAGAGCATATGACCTCTTAAATGCTCAAAACCAGCATATCCTGAAAAAAATCTTTGTTTTCCAGTGTTTCTGTGAGTGCGCCCTCAGCAAGTTTGCAGGTGACACCAAGCTGTGTGGTTCAGTTGATACGTTGGACGGAAGGAATGCCATCCAGAGGGACCTTGACATGCTTGTGAGGTGGGCTGATGCCAACCTGATGAAATTTAAGCAGGACAAGTGCAAGGTCCTGCACCTGGGTGGGAGCAATCCCAGGCACAGCTACAGGTTGGGACAAGAAAAGATTCAGAATAGCCCTGCCGAGAAGGACTTGGGGGTGTTGGTCGATGGAAAAATGAACATGAACCGGCTTCAGTGTGTGCTCACAGCCCAGAAAGCCAACTGTATTCTGGGCAGCATCAAGAGGAGTGTGACCAGCAGGTCAAGGGAGGCGATCCTGCCCCTCTACTCTGCTCCCATGAGACCTCACTTGGAATATTGTGCACAGCTCTGGTGTCCTCAACATCAAAAGGACATGGAACTGTTGGAGCAAGTCCAGAGGAGGGCCACGTGGATGGTCAGGAGACTGGAGCACCTCCCGTATGAAGACCGGCTGAGAAAGTTGGGGCTGCTCAGTCTGGAGAAGAGAGGGCTGCGTGGAGACCTCCTAGCAACCTCCTAATATCTGAAGGGGGCCTGCAGGGATGCTGGGGAGGGACTCTTCATGAGGGACTGTAGTGAGAGGACCAGGGGTAATGGGTTCAAACTTCAACAGGGGAAGTTTCAATTGGATGTAAGGAAGAAATTCTTTACTGTAAGGGTGGTGAGGCAGTGGAATGGTCTGAGCAGGGAAGTTGTGAATGTTCCATCGCCCGTGGTGTTCAAGGCTGGGTAGGACATAGCCTTGGGTGGCATTGTTTAGTGTGAGGTGTCCCTGCCCAAGGCAGGGGGGTTGGAACTAGATGATCTTAAGGTCTTTTCCAGCCCTAACTATTCTATGATTCTATGAATCAACACTTAGAAAATATTATTTTCATGTGATATAATTATTTCAATTTTGTACAATTTTGCCATTAGCTTTTACAATAATCTAAAATGGAGAAACTGAGGCATTTGTCTAGGATGCGACTTTTCCAAGGTCCCTCAGTGGTCCTTTGCCTAAAGCAAAGCTGGAAATCCCCCTGAGAAGCCACTCTGTCTTCTCTTGACTCCTGACTTCTTTCTTCTTGTCTTCAAACTATTGTTTCTTAATCTAAGACACATATGTATAGCACGTTTATTTGTTCCATACCTTTGGAATCCTGATTTAGAGTTCTCTGTCTCACAAAGAAGGTACTGGCAATTTTAATTATGTTAATTCAAAGGAAAAGAAATATTAGACTATTTTTTCTTCTGTAGCTGGCTGAAGTCTCACAAGCAAACATTTCTTCTTTCAGTTTTTGAAGGAAAATTGAAAGAAGCTCTTGCCCTGCAGTTATTGGCAGCTGCTGCGGTGGTTAATTAACCGTATTTCAGGCTCAGATATACTGTACAGCTTAACCAGCATTTCTCTAGGCTTGTGTAATCTAGGACAGGTTTTATGAGGCACGGCAAAAGTATACATGCAGGATCATACAAAACCACTGTGGATGAAAACGCAATTTTCATGTCACTACCATTATTCTAAAGCTCTGAGGAGAAAGACAAATCTCCATTGTCCACTGTGGAAAAGAAGCGTGTGCTTTCAAACTTACTGTTTTAATTTAGCCTAGAATTGTAGTGAGGTGAGTCTGCACTGACAAATAAGTTGCCTCTCCTGTTTGCTCCTCGGGGGAGGCTTGGGCTCCATTGGCATCTTTGCTGGGTTCACTTTGGTTCTGTTTGAGGAGTGAACAAAGTATTCTGTGATGAAGCCAGCATACGGTTTCACCAATTATGTGCTCCTTGAGGCCGGTTTTTATGTGTTGTTCATACCACTTATGCATCAAGTTTTCTCACTCATGCGTTTTTACTCCTCCTCCAGCACATCTGTATTCTTATAGGATCACAACATACCTGTGGCCACCCTCACAATTTCTCTAGCCCCATCCCAAGATATACATGATATTATCACAGTATATAAACCCCACTCTAGTTAATTATGACACAACACTTGCATTAGTCCAGGCATTTAAAAATTATATATAAGAAAATAAATTAGTAATTCTGTCTCAGGACTGTAGGTTTACTCTTCTGTTAGTAAACTAAGTAACACAGGGAAGAGTCCAAGTATTTCCCCAACACTGAGGGGATGAGTCCTCATCCCAAAGTTGCACCTTGTTCATCTCAAATGTTGGAGTAGCAGAACAGTCATAGAATCATAGAATGGTTAGGGTTGGAAAGGACCTTAAGATCACCTAGTTCCAACTCCCCTGTCATGGGCAGGTACACCTCATCCTAGATCATGTCACTTGAGGCTCTGTCCAACCTGGCCTTGAACGCCTACAGGGATGAAGCATTTACCACTTTGAGCAACCTGTTCCAGTGCCTCACCACCCTCACAGTAAAGAACTTCTTCCTTATATTTAACCAGAACTTCCCCTGTTTAAGTTTAAGCCCATTACCTCTTGTTAGTTTAGGCCACCTAGTGATATCCTAAACTACTGTTAAGCAAAGTTCAGAAACACATCCAGACTGTTCCCAGTTCGTAGTTGGGATGCTGCCACACTCTTTTATAACCAAAAAGATTTGGAAATTAAGAATATGGCCAGACATCAGGGCCAAAGAATGGGCTTTTGGACAGTTTAGATTTCTGGACTGTATCTGGAGGTTCAATGTGAGATGCATAGAATACCCTGGTCAAATGGACAATCTGATCAACAGAAGCTCTATGAGCGCAAGCCAGACTGAGCCACCAGGCAATGATGCCAGACATTGCTTTGTGGAGCAAATGGCTTTAGCAGTGAAGATATAACTTAAGTTGTCCAGGGTGCCTAGGTGTAGCATTGGAATAGTATGGATGAGATTTTGGAGAAATCTTGGACATGTCCTACACATTTATTGTGAATTAGGTGCTTCATGTGCTTCTGAGGACTGGTTTGGTAGTTTGTGCATGCCTATAGAAGATTCAGGCAGGACCCAGCAGGAGTTGCTGATGTTGCCTGCAGCAGAGGAAGGTGAGGTCTGCAGGCAGCTGGAAAAGAAGGCTGCAGTGAGACCTACTACGGTTGTGAGCTGCATAGTAGTAGCAACAGCTGTGGAATTCATGCAGCCACATGGTTGTGGAGCTCCCTGGGGAGTATTAATAGCTCTATATTCTCAAACTAAATGGCATGGGATAGCATCCTGTTAAGGTAAGCCCCTCTTTAAACATACCTGACAGAAGCAAGAAGGCCTTACTTGGGTGTGGGCTGCAGTCATGAAGCAGCTTGTTCAATCCACTTTATTTATTGTGGGAGGGTAGTCGGGACGGCCAGAAAACTGCCACATGAAAGGTAGAGAGTTTAAGCAGCAAGTGACCACTTTGTTATGAAGAGCTCCTGTTTTTATATCCTTTTGCATAGCGTGGTACAATCTCATTGGTCAAGCAGAGCATAGTACAAACTTATTGGTCAAGCACAGCATAATACAAACTTATTGGTTAAGGATAGCATCATACAAACTTATTGGCTAACAATTTGTTATTCTATTTATGATTGGTTGTTAACACGCTGTTCAAAGGAATTTTTACCGAAGTCCATTGTTTTGCCAAGTTCTTCCTTTGTAGTTAGTGTCATGGGTTCAGCAGCAGCTGAAAAAATGACTGCTGCTGCTGAACCCATGACAGTTAGTTACTCCCCTTATCTGACTCACTCCTCCAGATACCTTCTACTTTCCCACTCGGATGCCTCTGGTGCCTCATTTCTTATGGATACACTTTAACATCTTTGAGACTGAGTTCTAACTTCATGTCTTCAGTGAGGGAATCCATGGGCCTGCCATAGCCCCTCACCAGAAATTATATATGAAAAACATGAACCCAAAGCTGTGGCAGTTGCAATTTCCATGTACATTTTCACCCAGGGAAAGTTAGAAAGCTACAGATCAGATCGTATAGGTTTTGGTTTAGCATCAGAAATTTGAAATCATATATATCTGATTTCCCATAACAGCCCTTGAAGTATGTACTTACAGTGTTTGGGCATCAGATTTCCTTTTCAAAATATGTCAAAGTTTTGATCTTTCCCACAGAATAGGAATTCGTTTTTGTTAAATCACCTATACAGTTTTCTGTCATTATGTCAAAATGTTGATTCATAATTTCAATTATTTTCCTTTTGCCAAATTATTGTACACTGTGCATTATTTTAATTATAATGCAGCTGACTAATATTTAGCTATGATATGCAATTCACTATCACAAAAAACCCCACCAAACCCAAATAGTAAGTTGAAATGAAATATAAAAAGATTTCAATCCATTTTTTACCAGGAGCAGCATGTTGTTAGCTATTTTTCTGGTTCTTGTAAAACTGTAGTTTGATAGTAAATAATTCTTTCAAATACTTGAATTAGTTGGAATATATGGTATAGAAAACATTCAAAGCTTCACAACATTTCAATTCAACTGTTCTTTTCAGATTTGTGGAGAAGAGCAATTTGATCCAGATTTGTGAAGAGTTACCTGGAGGGGAAATGACTTACCATGGAGTAGCAAATAAGAAGACTGTAAGAAGACAGGAGTGATGACAGTTACTTTCCTTCCTGCTTGTTTAACTCAGGGCTCAACAGCAGGTACAGGATGTTCTGAGGTATCGCAAAAAACTCATTAGTTCTCTCTAAGGAAATTTTGCCCTGGAGTTCACAGTTATTATCCTTGAAGCTAACTATGTGAGTTGAAATTCTCTGTGGCTTCAGTGCAGCATGTTTCTGCATTTACTGTGTCACCTCAGCTGAACTCTTGGCTCTGAGAGCCTTGATGCAGCCCATCAGCAAAATTACAGGTTATGGTGAACAAATGCTTCAAGTTCTTGGGTAATTTCTGTATTAATCAATGGAAATTTTTACAGCTCTAGTATTTTTCTGCTGAAAGGATAATTATTTTTCCTATTTTGCCTTGAAATGAACAAATGGATAACACAGACTCTATGACTAGAACGTAAACACACATATTTCTATAGCTTCATGTGCTCGCAATTTTATTCAGTCACATAAGTGCCATCCACTGAATTTCCTGATCTCTTACTAAAGCTGCAATTACTATTGGCACTGGACAGCAGGTAGCATGCTCTTTGTCTGCAAGTGCAGTATACTGAGCAGCATTCATAACATTTTTCCCTGCAAGAATAATTTATTCGTATGGTAATTCCCCCATTTTGTTCTGCCTATGCATTTGTGCTAGAAATCAATGAAACCTGGATGTATGTGATTATTGATACAAGAGGCAGATGGAACAGATTTTGAGAGGCTTGTGCTTGGCTGTGAGAGCTGAGTTAAGTGGCCTCAATCTGATGCTGCTGGCTAGTGATGAACTCCTTATTCACTCTAAAGCACCAAAAGCCCAAGATGGAGACAACTTATATTCACTTCTTTGACTACTCCTGCAGGGTAGAGCAGCTCACCAAGAAAATGGTTTTCCTGAGTAGCACATGATCTCTTCTCCATTCCTTATGGGGCAGCCTGGCTTCGCTTTGTCCCATATACAAATCCGATCCCAGTGAGATCCGCATGGCACCTATCTAAACAGCCATGGGCAAGGAAACCAGATTAAAACCACTCAACCAACACACTCCTACATGCCACTCCACTTATACCATTACAAAATTCAGAGCTAGACTTAGACTTAAAATGTCTTTCTAGGAATTTTACTGTCTAAATGCTTAGAACTTCCATGCAGGAAGGAAGAATCTAGACCTGAAATTCAGAGTCAAATGCTTTATCACATGATAAATAAACATTTTGCATATAAAACAATTCTTCCAACAGTTTGGCATCCTCATATTTAGTTTTCTTGCTAATGTCATGTTACTATATGGATAATTCAAAAAAGTGAACTAGTTAGATGCTATTGTGTCTTACAGGATATATTTGATCAAAATATAAGACTTCTAAACTTCATTATAAAGTGAACCAGGGTCAATTGGATGTATATAATCTTCAACCTCCACTTGTAATTTAATTCATAGCCTTAAAAGGGTTTACCATTTTTCATTGGAAATTAGGCTAATTTTGTTGTCTTGCATGTAATGGTAGAAGCTCAAATGGCTTGAGATAGGAATACAGCCCACAGTTTTGTAAGGTAATAATCTTTCATCTTTGTGTAGCAGTGCACTATTCTGAGCTAAGCATTCGCCTTCACTGAGAAGGGGGTTTACTAACAGGAGTAGATTAGGGCTGTCTCTCAGGAATGTGGGCAATAAATCAAAAGGGCTTAAAGCACTACCAGTTTAGGAAATTATTAAGAGGAAGTATCAAGAGCTAATTTAATTTGTTATAACCATTTTTTCATGGTCAATGCATAAATCTCACTGCAGGTTGTAGGAGCTATAAACTCCAAGGCAGAGAAGGGCACAGTGGGGCAGAGTCTGTAGTTTGATCCAATTGCCTCCTACTAAGGAGACAAATCCCAAAGCGACTGAGCCTCAATGAAGACTGAATGCCAGCTAGACCAGATTTTGTCTGAATTATTAAAATGAGCGGTCTACTGGGTAGATGATAGCTGTCACTGTGATGTTACCATGCCACCTGAAGCATAGAATCACTCACTTTTTTTGTTTTTCTTGGTAAACATGGTTTATAATTCCAATGTTTCCACCCTTGTAATCTGCTCCTTCCAAAAGTGTTGTCAAAATGGAACTAGGCTACAGTAGTGGATATTTGCAAGTATCAATATCTTGGTCAATGACCTTATTTTGATTCTTAAGATTGGACTGCTGCTGAGGACAAACAAATATGAAAAATGTGAAAGTTTCAAGTTTCAGGCTTCTTTGGTGTCCATGTTTCATGGCTGTGCAGTAGAACTGTTCTTACAGTGACCTGACGCATTCACAACTTTGTTCAAAGTTTCATGCCATAATGTTGGGAGTGAGATCAAAGAACATGAAGCATGATGCAAAAAGCTTCTATTTAATCATATCTGAGCATCCTTCAGCTCTGACTCTGAAACTATCCCTATACAAGGTAATTTTCCTCCACAAAAGTAAAAACTGGGATTGTTGCTGTAATTTAGATTTGGAGGCTGTTTGATAGTTGTAGTGAAGGCCCTAATTTGGTACAGACTTAACAATTTGACAGGTGTATGCTGTTCCACATATAATGACAAGAGCCACTTCAGTCTGAGCCAATGAGGTTGTACATTCAGAGTATGAAAGCAGAGAGGTATTAAACTCAACAGCTAGACTGGCAGCTGCCTTATCCTGTTTATGTATCAGTCTGTGACAATAGGAAGCAGTGGTAATGATGGGCCACAGATCTGATGATCTCCCTGGAAAAGTGGAAAACTGACTATATCATCACCAAGGATAAAGTTTTCTGTTCCATGACAGGGTTCTTTTAACTTTGCAGCAAAATAAGATGACACATCAAATTCCTTTCCATAACACAAAGCAGCCAAAACCTCAGTTCACTGGATTCTCTAGAAAAATGGAGAAAGTCCAGGATGGTGCATACATAGAATCTGGTCCATGCTTTCCATCTTTGACGCCAGTGATGTTGAGATAACCCCTTTTGCAGCTTCTGTTATTGTTACTGCCTCATCAGTCAATGTCTCAGCTACTTATGTTGTTCCAGTAGCCCCTCCAGAACTTTGATTACATTTGCATGACTTGGCAGCATATATCATGTCTATACAAAAACTTCCCAGTTCTCACAAAGAAATGGAGACAGGCTGGTACCACAGAAAGTGGCAAGCATAGGGACCATGTTTTACCGAAGATTTTACATAGCAAATGAAAAACCAAAGCTGCCTAGTTAAATAATTTATGCTGAAAAATCACTCAAATGTCATAATAAGGAATCAAATTAATTTTGAATGAATTTGCACACTCTTCATAGTTTCCATATTTCAGGAATCATGTAGAAGGTACAATGGAAAAGTTTATATTAGTCTTTGTATTTTAGTCAAAATTCTGTGTAAAATTAAAACAAAAGGAGTTTATGTTCTATGAAATTTGTTAGCAATGCTCTTGAATAACTTATTAAAACAGCAAGAGCAGCCATGCAGTTACAAATTATAATATGCAACTAGTTTTGCACAAGTTTTGAAGATAATAGAAATTTCATGTACACTTGAGTGTACTACCAACACTCAAATTACATGATGGAGGTTTTTCTTGTTTTGAACTACAAAACTCTCTTTTGAGTTGTATGCATGTTCATTTGTGAGTGGAAAAGACATGAGATAGAAACATACAGAAAAATTGTAATTCTTCATTTTCCTATATGGGCTGAGGATCCTCAGAGCAGGCCCAAGGAATTAGATAGTCCACATGCTGGGGTGGTGGTTTAGGAAGAGTCATAGCATGATCTTTAGCCAATCTCATTCTGACCTGGGTCTGTTAGTGCTTTAATTGAGGTATTACTTCAGGTTCAACATAGGAGCTAATAGCTAAATTCAAATGTTACAGGACTGTCAAGGCTATAAGGACAGTTATTGCTTCCCTCTCAGCTTCAACATGTATCCATAAGGTTAGATAAACTGCTATTTCATTAAATAGCATACATCCTTATCAGTAAAGGGGAAACAACTGTGATCCAGCTCCTCACAGAAGCTACCTTAACTAGTTTTATTTAATTTAATTAATTTATTACATTCATATATATTAAAATATATTATATTAATTTATTTATTTATAACTACACAGGTTTTATTTTTATAACTAGCACTTTTTTTTCCCCCTAACTTCTCTTTCCCGGTCTAATCAGACTCTTGCAAATGGGAGAATGAGGGATTTTTTTTCAGCTATGTACTTTTCAAAGAGAGCATCAGAAAGGAACAAAAAGCAGTCTCAGTAGTTCCCACATTAGTTCTGAGTGCTTCTCGACCTTTCTAGCTGAGATGCTCTGCAGTCTTTGTTTATTTAGAGACATTGTGTTCCAATAGAAAAAATAAATTAAAAAAACAAACAAACAAGCAAAACCTAAAATAAAATATACAGATTGTGGATGATCCAGGTCATCTCTTTTGTACTAAGGCAGTATATAAGGACAGCACACATGGGACCTGTTCTGGGTGTGATTAAGCTCTTGCTGATTTCTATTCCACCATACAATTCCTCATCACAAGGTGACACCAGAATATCTCAAACACCTCTGCAGGTGTCATGATGATGCAGAGGAATCTCTTTGCCTGTGGTTTCTTCTACCTGATCCACTACTGCAGTGAGGACACGACATTACAAAGGCTTGTATCTGCTGTATGTTTATTGTATTCTTTTCTTGTTTATTCATGACAGTGACTCAGAAATTAGGCAGTGCTCTAATTACCACAATTGTGTCCAAAAGAAGCATTTCTATTACCAGTACCTCAATTTCAGTATTTGGACCACAGGATACCATTTAGCTGCAGCTGTTGAAATTGGCTGAAACTATAGTATGGTTATGTTAATCCTACCATTTATATTAGCACAAAAGTAATTGAATACTAAAGCTGCTCGATTTGCATTACAAAATCATTTCAGTAAAATAATAGCAAGTATGAATCTTTATTCTTATGGCATCAAATAAAACTGGCCTTTTGTGCATAAGATTTATTTCAAAACAGAATTAACAGTGAACAGTTCTACAGGGAATTTCTGCCCTTTTTCACATGAGTTTTAAGCAGCTTTTGCTAAGGCAGGAATCAACATGGATAACATTACAATTCAGATGGGCAAAATAAGTACAATTTACTTTAATCACCTATGAATATGCATAAACAAAATATCTCTTCTGTGGTTTAGGTATCAGAGGCTTATTGCTAGTGTAGGAAAGCTTAAAAAAAAACAACAATCAAATTGAGGGAAAGCCAATCAGCTGATCATAGTCAATCAAAACACATATCCTTCACTCCAAGTAGATTAAATAACAAGATGATTTACCTATCATGTAAGTATTCAATAAAGTCCACAAGATTTGTTGATTTTTTTTCAGCTTCAGTTAAGACAGCACCCTGGATAACTGTTACAATAGTGTCGAACAAACCCAGAGAATGGCATGTTTATTTTCAAATATTTATAGAGTCACTTGGGTAACTTTGGCAAAGGAAGAACAAATCTATCTTAATGGGTATTAAACAGCAAATAAAACTACATACTCCTGGGTGTAAAAAGCTTAAAGACTAATTATAGGCAGTGCACAGCACGTAAAAGGAAAAGACAGTCAAACATGGTGGCATAAGAAAGGACAGTGATCATGCTTTCAAGGTCACATAGCAAATGTTAACAGCTGCATGGTGCCCCTACACTTACTATTAAGGAGAATCTGATTCTCCTTTGGACATAGGTTTCCTTACTCTATTAGAGTAGCAAGGGAAGCTTTATTTGAAATAACATTTAATTCGTGAATGGGCTAAGGGCCCATCTGAGGAAATTACTATGTCAAGCCTTAGTAGATCACCTTAACTTCAGTATCTATCTACATGCACTCGTCACATATAGATTCATTCAGCTTATCTGCAGGCAAATGGGAAGGCTGAAATTGAGTCGTGGTGCTCCCATTTGCTAGAGAAAGTGCACAAATACTGAAGTGGCTACTCAGATATTAGGAGGTAAATTGTAAAGTAAAAAAAACAGAGTCCACGTCTGAATCTCAAGATAATTTTGTAGGGAAGGTACAGGAGCAACATTAACAGTTTGGGTGTACAGGGAGAAGGTTCCCTGAGCCAAGGAAAGTGGCATTATTGATGGAGCAGTGATTGCATATAGTAAAAGCTAAGGTGCTTAAGACACCTGTGCATGCTGAATATAATTATAGCATCTCAGGACAGGGAGAAGTAATAAAAGAATTCAAAAACTTAGTACCTGTTTCTATTGACTTCTTTGTCATATTGAATAATTCATATTGAATTATGAAGTTATCAACAAATCCAATATAAATTACTGTCCAAAGAATCATAGTATTATTTCTTATATCTTTTTATACTAATAATATCAATTACCACCCAAGAATAAAATTATGAGAATCAGGCTTAGTGTTCATAAAATCTTTGAGTTCTTCAGATGAAAGACACTGCAGAACACACACATTTTGTAATAAAAATAAGGCAAGACTCAAGTTTTTTTCTTCTCTCCAGTGCTGCTACCTGTAAGATAAAATTGGGGATAAGCACTAGCTAGTCTGTACCCTCTCTGATTTTCAAGTTCATCTCAACCCTGTTATCTTTTTTTTTTTTTTTCTGGAATTCACATATGAGCTGCAGAATAATAATTTTTTTGGCTTGTGTGATACTGTCCAGCTATATTTACAAGAATGCTCAACACAACTGTATGGTTCAGTCTCATAACACACTTTTTGGTTGGTTACACAATACAGTTATTTTATACCCAGTGCTGTTAAAAGCAACTAGGGTCACTAGCTTCCCATCTAACATTTCTGGCTCATGGAATTTTTCAAACTGACAAATAGGTTCAGCATGGGTTCAACACAGTTTTTGAACCTTGCTTTTTGCTGATACTTCTTAAAATTTCAGCTCCTTCTCCCCAGGCATTGCAGATTAGACTTAAATAGACACCACTCTTATCCATGGCACTTGTGGCTATGGTTGCCTTATGACTCCTGAACTGCTGGGAAAGTATAGATTTTCCATAAACTTTTGTCTTCAATATTTACCTGCTTGTCGAATTAACGTTTACTCTTCTGATGCCAAGATATATTTTGTATAGTCCTATTTAGATTCTGGCTTGCATTTTAATTCCAGTGGTTCAGAAAATGTAAGTAAAGGAAATTGAACAAATACTTTTTGTTCCCTTTTTTGGAGCTTTGATATTATTTTTCTGCTTTTCTCCCCAGTAATGATATATGTCACTGTGTAAAACCTTCATCAGGTGCAAATGGGTGCAACCCAGTTTAGCTGAATAGAAGATGTTAATTTACAGCAGCTGAGGGCATGGTCCCAAGGTTAGAATATAATATTGCTTTAGCACGTTTTCCTCTAATGTGGTTCTAACTGCTCCATTACTATATCAGTTTCTACTGGGAATACAGGCCTTTGCTTTACTCTAGGACAAAATAAGTCATACCAATACATACTTATTATCTTTGTCTAGTGTAACCCTCCTGAGTGGGTAAAGAGCACCCCATGGTAATAAGCCCTGGCGTGATGAGCAACAGGTGCACTGTGCAGATAGTTGAAATTCTTCAATCAAAATTAATGATTTAGCAAAATGATTTCCCAAGTGGCAATTGTATTATAACAAAGTTTTGTAGGAAGAAATATTTTGTACCAATTTCTAGTGGCTATGAACACCTTTATAACATCCTCCTTTATCCCGCATTCTGTATCTCATGCACTACTTTATTGTAAGAGCAATAGCACATATCACCTTTGCCTGAACATTTTCATGAACAGCATTTGTTATTTCAATGCAGTGTTCTGTTTTCTTTTGAATTTAGTCTCTTTGAGTTGTGTTTCTGAAGGTATTCTCCCAAATCTAATGGCAAAATCAGATCAGCCACACTGTTCTAAGACACTTTTATCCTGATTATTTTTATGGAGATGCTGCACATGCCTTGATCTAGTCATATCTGAATGGCTCTGCTAGAATGTGCAAGGTGAACTTATCCCGCTGAAAAGAATGCATTGTGTTCACATTTGGCTTTGCTATAAGATCAGTATCAGTACCTATTAACTGTACTGAAAGTCAATACCATCCAAAATTTTCGAGTACAAAGAGTGGTTTTATGATTCTTAAAACTGAAAAATACTCATTATGTGGTAGAAACCTTGTATTCCTATTAAGTATTTTTATCATTCCTGCCTAAATCAGTTCCTCTCTGTCTGAAGATACATTGCCTTATCCATCTAAAGATAACCTTACACCTGCTTATTTAGGAAGCTCTATGACTTTAATGTGTGATTAGACAGGGACTTGGAATCTGTCTGCAGAGAGGAAGGATATGTCCAACCTAATTTCAGAATTTTGCCTTCTGCTCTGTCTTGAAAATTGCTTAGATATGACCAACTGGCAAAACTTTTGCCACTCACGTACTTTCAGGAACGAAAGTTTAAAACCTGCTAGCTTATTTCCTTGAAGATGCCATTGCCACAGAAGTTAGGTACAGTAAGGAGGACTAGGAAGAGAGATTAGGGAAGACAGAGATGCGTGTTAGATGAGCGACAGATATGGGGGAAGTGGTATTATCAAGTGAATGAATGAAAAGGAAAGGGAAGCAGAGTGAACAAGGCTATAGTTGCTGGAATAAATGTCTCCCACAGCCGAGGATGGTACTTCTCATTCTTTTATTGTCTAGCAAATGTCTGTAATATGTACAGGAAATGGAGGTTTATTTTTTCTGTGGAGACTAGGGCACCACAAAGAACAGATGTCTGATCATCTTATCTGATCTTTTCCCTATAGGGCTTCTACTCTATTCAATCTGTAGGTCAAATTGAGGCACTGACCAGATACCTACTGCAAATTATTTTTTATCCTCATCACTGAGTTCACATAGTTTCCCAGATAAATAACACTAATATTATCAAGATTCAAAGGAGTGATGATGATTTCTTCCGTTATTACATCGTAGTATCCAACACCTTTCAATGTTGTAGAAAAAGAAAACAGTTCCATACATTCCCATCACCTTCACCCAGTCTGAATTTTAGACTCACTCCAAAATAGCCCAGAGACTATGATTTTGGGCAATTGCTGAGAGATATCGTATTTCAAATTTCTGCTTTAAACCAAGATGAATAGGACTTGAGCCATTGTCTGTTACATTATTGTCTGGGCTTCAGAGTGTTGTGAATAAAATTCCCTACTAACTTTGACCAGTACAAGTTTCACTGAAACCAATATGCCTCTGTGGAGGTGTTTCAATGTCACTGAACACAAAAAAGCCATAACGCTGAGAAACTTTTGCTGAGTTCTGCTTTGGAAAACTAGTGGAGGAAAACTGAGTGTAATTCACCTTTTACATAATTTGGAAAGTGGTAGGACTTGAAAAATGTGATAAAAATATGATGCTTTTATGCTTTTTCAGAAAGCAGTAAAGAAGAGAATTTCAATTAAAGCTATTTCTCATATTATCCTTAACATTTGCTTAATTATTACCTTTTGGGTTTATTTTAGAGCTACACAGAAACCTCATTGTGCAAGAACAGTATAAAAAAGTGACCTAAGGAAAAAGCTTTCTAAGTACAGACAAGACAGAATTAAATACAGGTTTTGATCAAGGGAACAAAGCTAAGTTGTAGGGTAGGGCTATCAAGTCTCATGGGGAAGAAAATATGGTTGCGCAAATGAGTAATCACTCAATTAGCAGCCTTCAAATAAGTTAATGACATCAATTTCCTTTACTGGACTTCTGTGACCAGGCATTGCAGAGCTTGCTATATAAAATCCAAATAGAGTCAATATAAAGAAACAACAGGTGAATTTCCTCACATACTAATTTCCATCTACCATATTCACTTTGAAGAGTAGAGAAATGTCTTATTTCATTTTCCTGATTTATCTCCATTGATTGGATATTGAAATGATTTTTCTCCACTGATTGATATGTGGCAGTTATGAAGCAGAGACTTTGACAAGGCAAACAATCAGTAATTTTTCTCATGAGAGAGTAAAGATATGGAGAAAGGGGATGAAAAATAGTGCATTACTTAAAGGAAAAAAAAGAAGTATTTTTTTCCTTTTTATTTAAAGTAATTAGGATTGCAGATTTTTTTTGTGACATTTTATTGATTTTTAAATTTTGAACTAGATCTCCAGTCACTGTTATACAAGATAATTGTTATTTAAATGATGCAGATTTACATGATCTAGAAGCCTTGTTTGTTAACCAAATCTTTCTTCAAATTCATCTGCAACAGATTTAGGATTCTTAGATCTTCAATTCATCAAGTTTAATTCACTGCCATTGACTCAACATGAATTTGGTGTATTTTCTTCGTGGAAGAATGATAGACTAGATTTTACTCCCTGTTTATAGCTATAAAAATGAGGAAGCTAGATCAGAAGTTATTCTAGGAGTCTTTAAGATGATTGTGAAATATAGATGAGTCGTGTATTTCCATAATTCACTGGAAAAAGAAGAGGATTTTTTTTGTTGGTTTTGATATTTTTTGCCATGGAACAAAATAATAAAATAAAGCTAAACATGTGATATCTCTTCTTCTTATAAAACATTTTTCCTACAACATATCATATGCTCTACCTGCCACCAATGCAATTCTATAATAACAGCAGAAGTGTATGTGCAGTAAACCTGGGTTAGAATGAGCAGAACTACCATTTACATTTTCAAACAAAAGCATGGGAGTTATTTTATCCACACAGCAACATTTCGCTGCTCTCCTAGGTTTTCAGGTTACTCTGAGTTACTCAGCCAGATACGCCTCCCATCTTAAAACACAGTCACATCTACTTTGCAGCAAAGAAGAAATCATTAGATTCATTTATCTTTCTAAAAAATATAATTCTTATTAATGCCCCTGAATTTCTGACAGGATAGTAAATAATTTTGTCCAAAATCAACAGCTGAGTTTCCAAACCAGGCACTTGTTTTACAAATCACCTTGCAATGATAGTTATCTACAAACAGAAGTTAATTCATATGAAGGTACAGTGTGAACTTAAAAGTGTCATTGCTCACCCTTCTTATGATGGAACACAGATGAAACTAAAAAAGAGGATCTTACCCTATGTAAAAAGTTGTAGAGCTATTAAATAAGAGCTGTTACAGAATAACTATCCTTGCATGACATTGTGTGTAGATAAGTTCTTTTATTATATATTGCCAGATAGCACTGAAAATCTTCTTAAGAAATGTGCTTCTTTCATATTGCAAATATGAAAAAAACCACCCCACACTGTATCTCAGATACTACTACTGAGTATTTGTCAAGAATTAGCTATTGAATATAACATCCAAGAGTGATCTCAGAGTCATGCTGGTATTGACCTTGGATTTCAATTCTATTCTATTAATTATTGTAAAATAAAATTGATTTTTTTAAATGCATAATAGACAACAAGTAAAATATACATACACTTGCAGATGTTTCTGAGCATTCATTACAAAACCAACTTTCATTTCAGTTTTCTTCCAGCATGGAAATGTGGCTTCTTTTTGAATCACTAACAGGCTTTCCAAATTGTAGCTTGTAGCAGAAAGAAAATAGGAAAATTTTCTTTAACCAGTTTTTAGCTGTGACCTTATAGTGCTCAAGACTTAAATTGTTACTTTTAGTTACACAGTAGCAAATGTTTTTGTCATTATTTTATTATATTTCATAGCAAAGGAAAGCAACAGTGCATCAATGCTTTATGTTTTCTTTAAGGGAAATGCTAACCTGGGTCACAGACGGCCAATGGGAATATGTACTATAGGCACCATATTTATTCTACTTGCAAATGACAAGTGATTGAACATCTGTGAAGCCATATTTAAAGAAAAACTTTCCCAGACCATTTGATAGCTTTTACATCTGTAGCAATGTACTGTGGGTCATATTAATAACTCTGCCTAGCTTGGACAAAAACCATTTCTGCTAGGATTTCTTTCTATGGCTAACCTCTGCAAGAAAACTATTCTGAATTTCCAAAATAATAATTATAATCCCAAGATTAAGATGTCTTTTCTTTTTATGCTTCTAGAAAAGTCCAGTTTTATAAGCAAAATACTGTTTCAATGTATGAGCTGGTTCAGTGGACATTTAAACCCAATAAAAACATAACACCTTTGTTCAGCTTCATTTCTATAGAAAAACATATATATCAATTATTTCATACCTATGCAAGTCTCACAAAAGGCAGTAATGTGCTGGATTTTATTTTTAGAGGAATCTTTAGTGCTGCAAGTGCAGGGTAAATCTCAATAAATTCTTATTCTTTTTGACGGAAGCTACTGAGTTTATTTGGCTATGTTCCACATTTTACATATTCTTTGCTGCATCTTTTGTGTGCTGTCATTTGAGATAGACTCCAGCGGGAGTTCTGAATGAGCTGGATACTACTGTAAGATGCAGAAATTATTAGAACACTTTTTTGAGTATTAGGCGGTAATGCTTCCATTGAGGTAATTGCAGAAGTTATTGTTTTAGCTTGAGTAATTAAAATGTTTAGCTTAATGTACATAGTTTCTTTCTGAAATAGAAGAATCTATTCCATTTTCACTAGGAAGAAGTTCCTATTGTAAACATATTGTAGCAATTGTATTGCTTTTTATCTTTCATAGAGATCTGATTCTTTCTCATCTCTAATTTTCAAACTAATCAGGCAAAAAAGATGGGAATAAAAATATAAAGGATGGATTCTCTCTAGGTGAATCCTGAAGAAATCATTACATCTGCGCAGCATTGTCAGCATGAAGGACTACTTGAGTCACACCAGACACTACGTCTGGGCAAAACATGAAAGCTCTTTTGTTTTGTTTTTAAACTCTGCTCTGCACACCTGCTTATCCTTCACACACAGGACAGCTTCTGCAGTGTTTGGCCTACTTACTTTGCAGGTCATAAAGCTTTATACAGGGATTTCATCATCAAACTCAATGATCTGTGAAGGAGTTTAAATTTACCGACTCCTCCAGACTTGATTTCAGGACTCATGCAACTGCTGCTTTTCTTATCTTTATCCTTATTTTTCTTTCATACTTTTCAATAAAATAATCCATATAGCTGCAATTTATTTTCAAAAAAGTATGCATTACCTTAAGTTAAAGAGAGCGTCTTGACCAAGTCATCTCTGGTTGATTGGCAAGGGTCCTTTTTTGGAAGCAAATGACCAGACAAATATATCAGTGCATTTTTGTCTTAGAACTCTCTTTCAAATTACTAGGAATCACTTTGTCTTCTGTCAAAGAAAAAGTATGTTCTCCATTCTCCAAATTCTCCCTCTGTCTGCTCTTTAGTCTACTTTAGTCTATTTAGTAAAAAATAATATAATCCAAACATCCTTTTCCTCTAGAAAGATTCTGTTAAAGGTGAAATGTGTTTGGGCTAAAATACATATGTTCTTGTTGATGACTTTAATTATTTTCCCCTATTTTTTTCTATGTATTATTAGCAATAAAGTTAACTTTTAAAATTGGATTAAATATCCATATTTCGATCTTATTCTCCTTCTTGGCAGTCATTTTTCTCCTTCTTGGTAGCTGGTGCAGTGCTGTGGTTTTGATTTTTGGGCCTTGGAGCTGTGCTGATAA
>JARCZZ010015311.1:5208-31032 GCA_030323915.1 Brotogeris chrysoptera
GTGATTCAGACTCGGGGGGGGGGGGGAGAGAAGGGAATTGCAATAGCTGATGCTCAGATAAATGAGACGGTACTAGAATGCAGAATCCTGAGGTTTTGAGCCACTTTATCCCAGATCATTAATCTTGTCCATTTTATGCTCATATTGCATCCCACAAAACTGCAGACATTCCAGAAGATGTTGAGTGTGGGTTTTTTTTTCTTGGGGTGGTTTTGGGTTGGGGTTTGTTGGGGTTTTTTTGTGCTGTGGAGGAGTAGTTTTTTCTTTCCTTTCCTTTTTTCCCTTCCCTCCCAAACTGGATGATTTAATGTGTAAAGAAGTTATTTAAGGTTTAATGCAAGCAATACCCATTGTTTAAAACTCAGTGATACTAATATGATGTACTTTGCGTGTGCTGGGTGTGCTTACCCGTAGTACGTATTGTACTGGGGATGGTACTGTTCTGTACCTGCAGTTCTCCCACGTGTTTGTTAACACAGGTCCACAATGGGGCCAAGCAAGAGCTGCATGCAAGCAGAAAGTACTGGTATTGTTAACACAAAGGAAGACTCCAGTTATGGAGGTTAAAAACTGTAACTAAACAGAGATAACTTTACCTTCTATATGCTTTGCATAGTAAACTTCCGAGGAAACGCTTGGCAAATGGGCACGGTATCCTGGGAATACTCAGTCTGTCACAGTTCAGCATTACAGACCAGTAAATTGCCTCGTGTTTTATACTCTGAATCTTCAATAAACACGAAAAAGGGGGCCAAGAAGCAGTAATAACTTCCTTCCCCTCACCATTATCTGTTCAGTCTTCCTAAAGCAAAGCAGTACTCTACATGGAAGCACCTCTCTCTGTACTTCCTCTGCCTTCCTATTCCAACCCCATTCATGTTATTTAAGCAAGAGATAAGATGAAGATTTTCAGGCATTACCTCTAGTCTGGGGTTAAATCAAGCACATGCTTAGAATAGTGGCTGTGCCCTAACCACCTTTGCTTGTCAGTGGCCAACCTCTGCCTGTGAGAGTGGAGATCCTCACGCCAATAACCCCATAGTTACCTATTTGTATCTAACTACACTGCAAAACCTGACTCGTGCACCCTTTGGCAGCCAGATCACTTCTTAAAGGCATCCTTACAAACATTAATGTACATCTGTTCAGATACCACTGAAGTGCCTCTTTACAGATACTGCAGCATTACTCTGCTTTGCAGCGTGCATGTAAAAACCCCATTTAACCGTGATTCCAGCTTGCTTCCTTTCACAAAGGGTTGCCTGCAAAAACCAGGCCCTGTTTACTGCTGCTGAATAGTGATTTCTGGACTTCATCTTGGCAGTGCGTGTTGGGGAGATATCCTTTAAGCCGCTGAATTGGAGGTTAGGACATTCATTTCAGTGTCAGCTGCCATCCACAAGCTGGATCCTAAATGAAAAGCAGCGGAGTTCAACTGCACTGTATAACAATAAAGCAGGAAACACGAATTGCCAAACTACTGGCAGCTGAAAGTAGACTTTACAGTAATGCTAACTGAGCAGCTCTGGCGGCTGATATAACGTTACAGATAGCCACGCTGTCTTAAACCAAGTAGAGGGGGTTTGGATGTTTAAGAACACACTGTGCACCACTGCACAGAAGGGTTAGGATTATGCACAAGCCTTCACTGCGTGCTTTAAAATACTTCTTAGGTGTTGATAGAAAGACATACTGTAACTTCGTGTTATGGACTCCTTCAAAACATAGGTGCTGTGCATAGTGCAAGGGCAGCTTCATCTCTTCGTATTCTCTTCCTCTCTTTCTGAGATGATGCCAAATCTCTGAGTGTAAATCCAGTACTTTGCAGAAGTTCTTCCAATTGCATAGTCAGGAGTACTTGATTCCTGTATGGAAACAAAACCACCCACAAAATCTCCCCCCTCTCAAACAAAACAAATCCCAAATAGGCCATGCAACGCCCAAATGAGACATTCCGAATGAAACAGCAAAGATCTGGGAATAGAATCATAGATTCTATTATGAATCGTATTAGATCATAGATTCTAACACTGGACTAGTGTCCGTGCTACTATTCATGAAGCATCCATTTGCAATAACTTGTTTAATATGCATAATATCTGAATTGGTAAAGTGCTATAAGTTGTTTGAAACATGAAATGATCCTTGCAAAAGCCCTCGCTTCCCCCATTTTTGGCTGTTAAATATTATTACTGTCCTCATCTCGCTCTGGTTAGAGAATAACAAACATTTCCTCAGGTATGAGCAGAGATAACAAAAGGTATGTGTAAAACTGATGTTACGGATCAACAAATACATCTTTTTATAGATACACGCACGGTTAAAGCTTACCACTGGCACAGTTAAATGTGAAATTGCTTATTGCTGTTAAGTGCACAACCTAGCCATGGTCTATGTCGGGCTTTCGCTAAGCACAGCTCACCCCTGCAAGCTAGCAGGAGCACAGTGGGATGGCGACGGCTGCAGTCCTTGTACGCTTGTGTGTATTCCCAGTGTTCCCACCTGTGAGGGCAAATGTTCTTTTAAAGAGGAAATAAAAGCAGTGTAAGAACAGCAGCTTGTATCTGCTGCAGTACTGTAACTCCACAGCCTACCGTGCTGACTTGGTTTCAGGTCTGATCAGTACACAAACATGATTTGAAGGGGAAATCAAGTACTGTGTGTGCAGTGTGTTTGAGCAACCATGAAGGCATCTAGCAAGAGTCTGTTAAAACCTTTCATTTCCATCATGAAGATGCAAGAGGCATGTCCCAGTGTCCTTAGAGAGAAACGGTGGCAGCAAGCCTTTAGTGCTCTTTGCCAAGGACTGAAGTGTGAGGCAAAAACGCGTACAACCGGATCGTGCCACGTGGCACTGAACCAAGCGAATGTTTTGTGTTAAGTGCTGCTACTTAACTGTCTCTGAGACACTCTTCCATGTATCCTACAGTCTCTCCTGTCCCAGGAAAGCAGGCTGCTGCTTGGATGCGGTTTGTGATCGCCCATTGCCTAAAGCACACTGATAAGCTCATTTGGGAGTGAAAAAAGGATGGAAAAGGTGGTCTTACCAGGTTTGGTTATGCTCTGTGGCCCCTTACATACCTATAGGAGGATCCTTTCGCTTTACAGCATGGTTTACATTTCTAGCTCTAAAATGGTCAGTGTTACTGAACAGCATCGCTGTACTGGAATGGTCACTGTGGTGTTCTAGGACATTATCATCGGTGGCTGAAAGCAGGCCAGTGTGTTTCGCTTTCACATCACTCTGTCCAGCTTTCTTCTGGCATAACTTGAGAATAATCTTCTCGGCTGTTCTTATAAAGAGGCAACCTTCTCATATCATGGCTTTACGACAGTCCAACTGGCATTCCCCTTTATCTTCCCTTCCTCCTTTACTCACATAACATCAACCTGGTTTTTACTGTACATGCAATGCTCTCCACTAGACAACAACCAGGTCCAAAGAGAAGTGACTCTGAATACTCACTTTCTGTCAACTAATGCATTACTAGAGAAAATAACCCGATTGTTAACTAAAACTCACTTGAATTTGGCTTCCAGGCTAGGACGTGGGGAGGGAATTCCTGGATGCCTTCTGCTCTCTGTTGATGATGATATTTCCATGAAGTCGTTATCTGTTTTCTTTAAGAATATGTTTCTTCCCTATTTTCCTTTCAATCTGTAACATACAATGTTTTCCTCTTTTGGAAAGAGGGGAAAAAGGAGGTAATACATTTCACTCCAAACATCCCTCAGGTACATAGCCCAAATGTGTCTGCCTCAACGTCGGTATTTAAGGGAAAAAACAAGACGCAGCAGACCCCAAGAATCTAAACTGAAGGAATCCAGCCAGCAATCCCAGAGTCTTTGGATAGGCCCTGGGAGCGCCAGGTTTTCTGTTCCATGCTGGGAGCAGGAAGAATGCAGTTTTCCCCTAGAACAATGACAGTTTGGTTGTACCCCCCTACTAAAAACAAAAGATAAGAGCTACTCAATAACAAAATGCTGGTTTACTTCAGCTCCGCTGTGCTTTTGGAGAGACCCAGCAGTTATCTGAGATAATCTTCTAAAGGAAAAGTCAATCTCGTTGATAACAAAGCTTCCTTTAAGAGAATTCAAGGCAGGAACTCTTTTCTTGTGTTCCGTTCCCCGTGGTTGGGATGCGAGGTTTTGTTGAAGGCTTTGGTCAGAGTTAGGCTGCTCCTGAGCTCTCCTGCTGATGCTGCTTCAACTTTACAGACTTCTGGGTCGTTTCTAATCCAAGTTTTCCCTCGCAAAGAGTAATCATAAACTGCTGGAAAGTAAAGCGTCCTTAAGTCAAGTTGGCACTTGAGCCAGTAATCACTAAGGAAAACAGCAACAAATACAAGGAAATGGGTATAGTCCCACTCTCTCACTGATTATCCAGCTGAAAAACTACTTCATATGTGCTATTTTAACTTGTGACCAGAGTAAAGAACATGCTGTTGGGGGAACACAGGCAGAGAGTCTCTTGGCTTTGCTCCCCCAAAAGGCTGGCAGTGAAGTAGAGAGGGGAAAAGTCTTCCCAAGTCCTTGAAAATGAGATTCCTCCACATCAGATGGCCTGGAGCAGTTCAGCTTTGCAGAGCAGCCTCTTGTGAAGAAATCTACTGTTACCTTCAGAGCATTTCCATGGGAGGTTGCAAGTCTGAACTGGCAAGCGCTTATCTTGAGCAGTAGTCATTGCCATGCAGGTGGAAGAAAGTCCCTGGGACTCCCCCCCTGTTTAAAGGCAGACACACAAAGTTTATGAACCCCCAGTTTGAAAGCGCACCAAACCCCAAAATCCTGCCCTGGGCAGGGCTTTCAGGGAGGAACCCAGCAGCCAGCAATGTTTCCATCAAGGTACAAAACAAGAGCAGGATGGGCTACGTCCTGCTTTGCTCTGAGCAGCAGCAGCATGTGAACTCGGCACCGTCTGAGCCTTGGCTGTGTTTATGAGCGGTCCAGGAGCCTGCCTGGCTGCCAGGCCAGCGGGCTATTCAGGCACGGGATGTGGTGCATGAATGGATCCATTCATTGCCTTTCTCTTATGCTTCCCCAAGCCTTGGGGCATTGATCCTGTGCTGTTGTCCCTTCCTCGGAGCAGAGGAAGAGGCAGCCTCTGCCCTCATTCCCCTCTACTCTAGCTCCCTTGCCAAACAAGATTCAAAGCAAGATTCAGCGCAGAGAGCACTTATCTAAAATCAACTACGACTAGCCATAATAAAGTCCAGTGTATCCCAAACATACCAAACTATCTGCAACTGTGCAGAAAGTTCTGATAAGTCAGTCCTCGCTTCAGGCAGCCCTCACATCAGATTTCCTTCAGCCAGGTCATTTTCAAGGACCTGAGCATGAGCATGCATAGAGAGCCTTTCTCACATCATAGTCTTAACCTTTTAACTGCTCTTTAATGTCAGGCATAATCTAGGTTAAAAGCCACAGAAACTCCCTGTTCTGAACTCGCACGTGACCACATCAAGGCACTCCACTTCTGCTGAAGGTTATTAAGCCTGTTGGACAGGTTATGATGGCTGGCTTCCCCACAGGGCCTCGCAATGTCACGACAGTAGTTCTCTCCCTCGTGTTTTCTGATGGTTTCTAATGACTTGCTGCATAAAGCAGACAATTCCTCTCCTGACAGCAGGAACCACCGTTCCTGTTAGCTAAATTCCATACCTTAATAGCTGCTGCAATGTTCCAGCATCTGACCGAGGAAAGGCTTCAGAGCGTGAGTCCGGTCGTGCGGCAGCTTCACCATCACGGCTGTAGGGCGCTTCTACTCCTCTTCGAGCTTTTTGCTTTGTGTATGTGTCTGACACATGTACATACACATGCATTTGCTTTTGTATATGTAGCCAGACACAGAGCCATGTGTGTGGGTACAGGCGACAGATGTGTTTATATTGCTTTATAGGTGGAACAGTGTGGCGCGTTACATTTTGCCAGATGAATGTGAAATGCTGAAGTAGACTTTCGCACGCTTTGCTTCAACAAAATACCTTTTAGAAGTGGCTCCAATGCACAGAATACCATTTTCCATGACAACAATCTGAAGTGCGTATTTTACTGCTGAAAGGAAGGTGCTTAAAATGAGAAAACAGGATATAAAGTCAAATACACTGTATCAGGAAAAGAGAGGAAAATGCTCTTCCTTCCCCTATTACTGACAGCAGTATGTTAGAGCCTGAACCACTTCAGCTTTCTCAAGTGACAATTTGCTCCCTATGATGTAAACCTGCTAAAGATTTTTGCACGTATGCTTTGAAGAAAGCACTTCTTCAATCGTCTTTAAAGTGCTGTGCCTGTAGCATGACGCTTGTCACCTTTTTATTTACCTTAAGAAGTGAGCAACAGCCTTCAAAAGATGCACCACAGATTATAAGGACAGCTTTGACAAGCCCAGAGGAAAAATGACACTGGTTTAATGCTTTGGGGGTTTTGGAAGACTGTGGAGTACAAACTGTCATGAAGCCAACTTAATATAACTGTTTCCTTTATACTCTAAGGATTCACTAGGGACTTCACTGCTAGCATACAGGAAATAAAGGCTGTTGTGCTAGAACAAGACTTTGTTTCTTGCAATTTAGAAAACTACACAAAGTTTCCTTACAGGAAATGTTACATTCATACAAATTCCCATCTTTATTTGTAGAGAAAAATTGCCATTCGCATAGCAGGAAAGCTAGATGAAAACAGGGACGGCGTAGACTTAAGGGCATTATGGGGTACTGGTGAGCACACCTACACGATGGCAAGGAAAACAGCCGCACAAAAACGTACTTAAATGTAAAGATATCTTTATTATTGTCTCCTCCTCCAGCAGCAGCCTCATTTCTTAACAGGAATCCTTGAGAATAAATTACTACAGGAATGCATTTCTTCAGCGAGGAGCTTGCAGAGTCTGTGTTAGGGAAAGCTCGTCTTCCACGGTTACACTATTCGACCAAGATATATTGATTTGGGATACTTTTCCTTTAGATCAGGCCACTGAACAATGAAATAATCTGAAAAGTAGTAAAGGATCTTCCCAGAGAGGGATAAAGTTTCCACGCGGCAGATGCTCTCTACATACACAATGACTGCTCTCTTTATTCCTAGAAGCCCAAGGAGAAGAGCGGATATACAGACAGGAACACATGTTCCTGGTCCATTGCACAATATCTAAAAGAGATGAAACATGTTACACAAGTAAAACATGAGGTTTTTCATCGGGTGAAGAATGAAGTGTGTGCATTCATGTCACGTTCCATTTACAAATCAAAATATTTCCAAGGATATCTGAAAGCACAAAAGGGGCATGTGAATATGAAGAAATATGGGGGGAATGGGGCAAACAAAAGACATTATTTCAAGGATCGTCTTTCTTTACACGTGGAGGAGAAGAGCTCTGAGAGGACTCAGTTCATTTCTATGAAAGAAGGAGAAGTCTTAACTCAGGCATATACAGCCTATATCTTCTAATGAAGATGAATGTGAGTGAGCTTCTAATCTCACTCACAGCTTTGTGTTGTATCAGTAATGAGATTTGTGCACAGCTTAGGGCCAAAGAAGTTTAGTTAGGATTACTAAAGCTGGGATCTGGTTATAAACCTCTTGAACTTTGGCTTAAGTCAGTAAAACACACAGGAGTTCAGCAAAAATGTGCTGATGACTTAGGACCTTCATCAGAATCTATTAACTGATATGCATGACTGCATTTGTTTTGCTTTTAATAAACACTATTACATAGAAACAGGCACGCAGAAGGAAGGTGTTTTGGCAAATACATGTCACGTCCTTGTAGCAGATGAGCTCAAATTCACTTATAAATGTTAACAGTAACAGAAAGGGGTCTTCCAATCCTAGACATCGGGAAACGGAAACGCAGATTGCTTAAATGCAGAAGGTTTGAAGCAGGGTATGTTAAGGCACTCTTCTTGGGTATCCAAACTGCTTTCAGGCAAGGAATTCCGTACTAAATTTAACTGCTACCATGTAATCAGCGCTTTGCTGCACAGCTGGGGGTTACGGGGACAGAAAGCCTTCTTTTAGAAAACCACGGCCCTATTTCTTGCCAGATTTGATTAATGTGCACTGATGTTGATTGTGCTACTGGTACTTGAGTACTGATCCCTAAATGAAGGCATGTTCAGGTATCTCTGTAATTGCATTTGCTACTGTAGTGTAAACATAGGCATAGGAATCAAGTTGGAATGCTGTTTGCAGGCAAAACCCATCAGGGTTCGTGCTGCAGAACCTCTTTAGGCATGTGCATAAGAAGCACCAAAACAGTCCAAAAAAGTGATTTACTACCGTTTTTCATTGGCGAGTTGAATATTCAATCTGACTACTGATTTCAGATGAAAAAATCAGCTTGAAGTGAACAGACAGAAATGTGCACCGCTGCTAAACAGAAACTCTTCTTTCCCTTTCCTTTAGCAGAGCTACCTGAAGTACGAATATTGCTTCATACCCACTGCTCCCCAAGCCCTTTCCCTGTTGCATTAGTCCTCTCCCCTGTCCTTTCCCAAGTATCTTCCATTTCAGTGTTTCTCTGTAGCCTGAGAGTTATCGCACCCATCCTCTCTCCCCCCGGTTTTCTTTGTGATCTCTGGTATTTGTTTCCCTCTGCATCCCTGTTCCCAGCCACTCGTCCACCGTCCGGACTCGTACAGCTCTGCACTCTTTCAGCTTCTATCTAGTCTGAATGCTCAACCCACCGGTTCAAAGCAAGGAGGGAGTATGACCTCAGCCTCTCTCTCTTCCATAGCGTGACACAAAAAAATACCAGTCGCAGACAGGAGTTAGGTCAGGCAGACATCCTACATCCTCCTCAGCCCAGAAGCTGAAGTATTACATTGATGGTCTTCATCAAGCCACTGTGCCGTACACTTCATCCTCCTTCCCTCTCCCTTTATTAAGCTTGGCTAGAGGCTCTAACCTTTTTGGTACTGGGTATTCCTGAGTCTAGATGCACACACAAAGGTAAATGCTGCATGAATTCCTAACTAAGTAAAGTTAATGGAATTAAAGAATAGTAAATGGGTCTATTTGTGACTCTGTATGTAGCTCTAAAGGCCACACTCAGTTGCTGTTGCTACTTTGCTGAGGTGCGAAACAGAAAAGCAATAATCAGAAGTGAAATCATAATGAAACACCTTTACTATATCAAGGTTTTGATATGATGCACTCAATTTATACCTTCTACTGACTGTTTATAACCTGTAAGCTGCTTCTCAGATCCCCTTGGATTAATGGAAAAGTAACTTGTATGCAGGAAAAAGAACCAGGAAAATTGTGGACTAGGCACCTCTCAAAACCCATGATCTGATCATAACTCATGTCCTCTGCTCTTTCCCCTTCCACACATACCAGTTCAAACGAGACAAAACGGATGGGACCCTATAGGACCCCCGTATGCAAAATGCCCACAAAATACTCTGGACTATAGATGTTCCTATTCTAAAAAGTTTGGGTTTAGGAACTGTCCCCTGAAAGAGGCTGGTATAAACCTGCTGAAGCCACAGACAAATAGATCCCTATCTGAATTTGGGGCTGTGATCATTAAAAATTAACCTTCAGTCAACCTTCTGTGTGTGTCCAGAGACGTGTGGTACCTAGAACTGGTGCAGGTGCTCACGTGCTGGAGTGGCAATTCCCCTCCAAAAATCTGGTCCGACCAGTCCTACTTACTCCTTCTCACACTGTCAGCAGGAAGGGAGACCAGCATTCCTGCTGCTTGGAATACAGTAGCAGACGCTCATCAGGGGACACAGGGTATCCCGAGACAACAAGTGTGTACATGATAAGACAAGGAACCTTTGTGGAATCTATAAGCTAGAGAAGCTGCTGTTCAGTTCCTTCTAGTATACAAACTTGTTGATGGTGGAAAGGAACTGAATCATCTACATTCACCCTTCAACACGTAAGAGGAGATGAGCTGTCCTACTAGTGCATCTCAAAACACTGCCCAAAAGTACATTTTGGAGCATTGGTGTTTTCCACCTTGAAAAGACCAAAGCTTTTGTTTCTTCCCCTGCAGCAGAATACAAGTATCTCTCAGGGAATCATTAGTATGCTGGGGAGAAAAAGCAAGCACCTATTGGGCAAGAAGGGACCAGGGCCTCTACAAGGTCAACCAGCTATTGAGGGTAAGCATTTCCCAGTATCTATCGACTTCAGCTACAAGGCTGCCTGTAGAATATCTGCGTTGCATGAGGTATGTCTCCAAAGATCTCTAGTCTATTTGGTTCAGCCTTCTGTGGTGAGGCAGCAGAAAGGGAAAGAAGGAGCCCCTGTGACCTGAGCTGCTCAAGGATTTTCTTGGTCACCAGGCTGGCTTTGTTGCCAACAGGCTGTAAGGAATCATTCCAGAAGACAGTGCTGCAGGTCTCTACACCATTTGCATTCGCCTCTACTGCCAGGTCTAGAAACCAAATCCTGCATATTAAAATCCTCTACCAAGCCAATGTACAATAAAACGAAACAATCTGTATATTAATGGAGGTTTAAAAGTAAAGGATCAGAATACAACATTTATACTTGGTGACTCTCTAATTACATATTAATCACTTTCCTATTAAAATGGAGCAGTTGTTGCTTTTCTGTTTCAGATATTTTCTACCAGTGTTGAAAGAAAACAAGCTAAGCCAGCAGTCTGGCACACTGGGAACACTGGCACATGGCACCGCTGCTGATAAAAGCTGCTTTAGAGTTGGTGAATGCAGCACTGTAGTAGAGTGACATTTACCAGCTCAAACACTGAAAGCACAGCTCACAGCTTCACTGGGATTAAATGTCAGGCCACCAGTTGAAACATAAAATGAGTAAAGCAGAAAACATGCAGTGTTCCTCAGCAATATGTAAACGTACATTCGCCGTGTATCTTTAATGAACAGCTACTTGAGTCCTGCTTATGATCCCAAATTACAACGATCGGAGGACAGCATCAGTCCCCCAAAACTTAGGAGAAAGTGGAAAACTCACGGGAGATTTGTTTTGCATAATAAACTGTCAACACCTGCTCTTCTCCTTAACGAATCCCACAGGCATCGGCCTTTGCCACCTGGAGAAAAGCAGAAAAGCTGCCCAGCTCCTAGGGCTGGGGTTGTTGATTGCTGCTGCTGTAGGGTGGTGCACACTCGGGAACTGAAGACTGTGCTGCTTGCTGCCTATGGAGCTGTTTCTTGGAGTATGTTTAGGACTCTGCTCAAGCTTCCTTAGTGCTGGTAATGCTTCCTTCCTCACAGTGCTAAATAACTGGAGGTAAGAGCAAGCCACTAGTTGGTAGCGATGGAGAACCACTAAAAGAGGCAAAGGCAAGCAGGATGATACAAAACTCACCCAAGCTGGGTTAACTGCATCATCTTTTATGGCTATACAAGAAAACAGAGCTACTTTTGACCAGTGTTGGGAAAAAGCCCAACTAGGTATTTTCTGCTTCTCAGGAACAATGTGTGCCTGTAATTTATTGCTAATTTTATTTTGTGGTTTTGATGGACTGCTCAAACTCGGCTTTTGTTGACGATAAATACTTCATTTCAATGGCTATTTAATATTTGGGAACAAAAAGGAACTATTGAGCTTGTAAAGATATGAAAGCCCAGAAGATATCTCTGAGGTTTGTCAGAAAAGTCAAGGAGATTTGAATAGCTCTTCCTGGTATTTTAAGGAAGGAAAGGGGATTAAAAAAAGAAGACAGTATGGAAGGGAGGAAGTGGGAAGCCAATCTGAACTACAATTGGAAGGCTTCATTTAGAAACAAAAACCCGGACTCCTGTATTCATCAGGTAGGAGCTAGAGGTTTTGACACTGCTGGAGTTTCTTGCCTTTGATAAGTGCAATACCAAATGAGTTTGTTGATGTGTTTTTTATTTGGCTGGGGGGATCTTGACTGTTCTGTGGCATTAGGAGAATATGCAAGGGATTCATTTGTATTCTGCTATGTAAATCACAGCATCTCATAAGCTCATCACCCCTTGCTTGGATTTCAGTATTATATACGCTGAGGTGAAGCATTCAGCTGAACATACTTCCCCTACAGAAGCACTGAGTGCTACCTACAAAGGCAGCTGTAATCTGGCTTCTTGGACTCAGCTGCTCCCATTGCCTGCCTGTGATTCCTGAGGACCTGGTTCCACTGAGTGCTCAGTGTATCCTGAATAGCCCCCAGGCATTGCAGCCCTGCAGCTGTGGGACCTGCTTTCTTAATACCAGAGATGCTGTGACTGTCAAATCGAACTAACAAAAGCATCAGTGAACAAATACCAATTCTAGTTGTAAGCAGATTTACCTCGTGAGCTCATGACCAGGATACAAGCCTGGAGAGTTAAGAACCCAGGGTTGCACTCCCACTTCTGCTGTGGACTCACCATTTTGGTGATGTTTTGATTTGGGACATAGCACTTAATTTTCTCTCACGTCAATGTTTTCTACTTTAGCACCAGGAAAATAATTTGCTCATCACAGAGGGTGCATCAAAATTCCTGCATCTCCTTTTCAGTTAAGATCTCCAGGTATGGAGAGTCTTGCTTTTATTCGCATGCTGTTTGTTTCTGTATCGTGTTCTGAGAGTAAGAGAAAACGTACATGTTCTTTTCTTTTGAATAGACTTGGGGTTTTGAATATGCTCAGCCATAGCAGGGCATATCCATGAAGGAACAATTTATGCTGGTAACCTGGATGACAGCTGAAGCCTGCATGGCAAATGGAGAGAAATGGTTATTTTTGCCATAAATGAGTAACTCTAAAAGGTTTCAAGAGATAACATGTTTCATCCCCCAGGGAGGTACTGCAGTTAGGACAGAAGTAAGATCTCTTCTAGGGAATATAAATTTCTTTGGTCATCAGGAAAACAAGAGAAATCTGAGGAATTGGGAGAGGGATTTCTCCTTAGCTCCAATTCTTGAGCGTGTGGGAGAGAGTGTTCTTGTTAAAGCTTTTGCTAGCCTAGCTCTTTAGCATGTCTGAGAATTCAAGTTTCGAACCTCAAGGAACGTTAGCTTAGAATTGTTAATGGCCTTTTTAAGGCTTAAACCCAAAAAAAGGCAGGAACCTTTTCCAGCAGTTCCTTATTACTGCAACTGGTCGGGGGAAAGAAGAATTTCAGGTTCTGTTCAAACAGTATAAAGGTCATTAAATTACCTACTGCCTTGTTCTGTTTGAAGAGTGACGTTCTTATCCAGTTCACTTCCCTCCACAAGCTGTACATAAAACCACCTAGAACTTCACACCCTCTTTGCTGCTTAAATTCCCTGCAGAATACAGCCTGGGACAAAAAATACCTAGATGTGTAAATGGGTAATTAAGGTAGAACTGATTTCTATCTGGGTACACTTTTATCCTCTACTGTCTAAATTACTTGACTCATCAAGAATGCAAGAAGATAGTGTTCTATAGCAACAGTTTGTGTTCAGGCTGGTCAGCAACTATCATCTGTAGCTTGTAGTATTGCCATGAAAACCTTTCTAGTACACTTCTGTGTATCTTGTTGGTACAGTTCCTGTTGCTGCCATCATACAATGCACGCAGCAGGTAAGGTGCTCTTCAAAACAAGCACAGACGTGTGTGGTCCTACAGGCAGATTTCTTAACCAGGATAAATAAGACCAGTGAATGGCAGAATGGGGAAGACAGAAGTGGAAGAGCGAGGACTTAAATTATCACACTGTGAAGTTGGGTTTCTAATGTGCTTTGCTCTACTTTGGAGTATTGTTTTCATCATAGAATTAAATATGCTGGGAAGCATCACCAACTCTTGTTCCTGCAGCTCTTATTTTATGAACGTTCTCCTGAAGGAGAGGAAGACCAAAATCCTGCCTAATGGATTTTCCTATGGGAGAAAAGGAGAGCTTCCACAAAGCTGCCAGGAACTAGCCTTAACAACAGGATTTAATTGTAACAGCATTAGGCATTGTCTCGTCTGCCTTCTAGTCACTTAGTGGTCTGACCCAGTCTTATCACCCAAGTATCCTTGAGGGCAAGAGACAAGAGGCTCAGCTGATGTGATTTGGATCAGCATCCACATGCCAAGTAGTGAGGGGAAACTCCTAGTTTCTGTACTTCAGCAGAGCTCAGGTTGTGCATCTGGCTATTTGACACTTTAACAGCTCAGGTCTGGTTCTGAGTATGCCTGGGGGCTTTACTGATGAAAAGGAAGATAACCGGGGTCATCTTCCAACTCAGAAGTTAGGCAACAACTTTGGGAAAAGAATCTAGATTTGGACACACAAAGAAGCATGTAGGCTTGACTTCTGTATTTCTTTTTAGTGAAGCTAACCTTAGGCACCCTACTTAACTGCCCTGCATCTCAGATGAAAGGTGGCAGGTCTGTCATTGGGATTAAAAGGTCTTTGGAGCGATAGTTTCCATCAGCATACTCCTTAGCCTAGTTGCCAAATATAAACTGAGAAACACAGAACCAATGCATTGCAAATAATGACAGGTATGAAAGTGATGCTAATGGTAAAGTCTGTAGAAATGTTAAGTGTTGGTTATTAAAACATTAAATTAACACCCACGCTGTCTGTGGGACCAACCAAACATCAGGAGCTCTGCCAGAAGTCTGCGTCAAGAAACAGTGGCACCAGTGAGTCTTGTGGTTAACTGTGGGAGGTGGATAGAAGCTTGGTTAAAAAAGAACAAGATTACCAAGGCAGATGCAGGCTAGAGAATAAACTAACTCCCTCCCTGCATTACCATGGAGTGGGGCTGTGGTTTATTGCCGCTGATAAATTATTAGGAAGTAAAGGAAATTTGACTTTGTGGGGATGAAAAAGGTGATCATAAACAAATTCAGTGAAAGTCTGAAATTCCCTCACAATGCAAAATCTAGAGGTATTAGCAGTCTGTATCTGACCGCTAGCAGCGGCCTGGTTCAGTGGTCAGATGTAGCAAGACTGTTTACCTGAAACCATGCTTTATAAATGGAAATGTGACCAGGGTATTCATTAGGTTCACGATGACTCTGAGAGCTGATGAATTGAGTCTGAATAGCCTTTAGCTTAACCTCTGCTTAAATCTAAGCTCTCAGTTCATCTTTACTGCTATGTCTGTCCTCCTCCCTCTGAAATGCAGCGTCTAACTGGCAGTCACAGAAAGAGCAGAGCAGTAACCTAGCTTTAAACTAACCAATGTGGATTGTTTTAGATGTTTATCTGTGTTCAGCAAAAGTAATTTCACGTTGTGGCTGCAGGGTAGCTGTACACAGCATACAAGGTAGTAGAGGAGGGGTGAATAAGCCTCAGATTTTCATTAACACTGAGAAGTCAGATTTCGATGGCTTTTTGTTTCCTTTTTAGACTACTCGATTTGAATCGCTGAAGGTATTAAGCCAATGTTCTTACTCTTGCTTATTTTGACTGTTTTGATTCTAGAAGAACAAGAGTAGATCAGACATATTGTCAACCTGGTCCAAAAGTATTATAAATAGTGGGGAAAGATTCAGCATACAAAAGTCTTAATACTGCATTATACCAAGTTCACTTGTTATGGAGTAAATGGAGGAAAAAATGCCACCACCCAGCTTTTGTAGCTTTCCACAAAGTTCTAATAAGAACTGTGATATAAGGGACAATAACTTACTGTTTGTCCTAGTCATTTGTTAAAGAGCTGTGAAATAAAGACATCTGTGGGCAGGGCACAAAGAATGGGAAAACTTAGCTGAAGGAAATAATGATCCCCTTTCATACAGCTTACTGTGTGAACGCTTCTGCACCAACTCTAGAAGCTTGTTGCAGTGAATTTAACCGGACTGGTGAAATTCAGGGACCAAGCTTCCCTCAAAGGGGACCCAAGCATGTGTGATGGGATGGGCAGGCATAGAAGAATTGGTAGGCTGCTGGAAGCATAATCAGCTGAGCAGGTTTCAGGCTTCTAGAAAGAAGGAGACTCACTCAGCTGACAGCTGGTGGGGAAGGAGACAGCGGAGCTTGTTGTACTTGCTGTGCAAATGTAAACTACTTACTGTGGCCTTCCCACAGGAAGGAGGCCCTATTCTGGGAGGACTGCCCTCTTTGCCTGATTTAACCCAGGTTTTCCCAAGTAGCACTGATCTGAAAAGATCTGCTTACTGCAGGCTCTGCAGAGCACTAAGGCAGTAGGAACTGCTCGGAACTTTTCCCAGGAAAGCAATCTAAGTCTGGTCCCAGGGGGTCCAGGATGCGCAGTCTACTGAGTGGGGCCTTCTGCAGCATTTTGGCACAGTTCTAGGTGAAAGGAGAGCAAATCAGGGACCAGATTATTGTAGCTATCCATTTCTAGCCCATCTATTGCTGAAAACAAGGACTGGGTGCAATCTCTCTACAGCTTTCTGCTGCATGGTGCACACATGTTCTTTGTTTTCAGTTTGAATTTCAGGTGTGCAAGAAAGACTGCAGTAATCCCCTTTTGTCAGACACAACCAGAGGACTAAGTCACCTGAAGATCTGGTTTCAGGGTTTGCATGTCAGCCTAAAGACAATGACAATAGCTCTGTAAGCAGCAGCAGAACAGGAGATTGGTTTCCTCTACTTACTCACTGACTTAATCCATATTACAGGAAGGCTGTAACATTAGTTTATTCCTTGGGCATCAAATAATCTGTGCAACAGTCAGTAACTGCCTGTGAAAAATCTCTGTCTTGTCTTTCTGTAACTAAATTGGTGTAATTTGCATCTTTCCCTAGACAGTAGGCCTTCTAACACCTTATCCTGATTTTATGCTTCTTCTCAGCCTTTCAATGAAAGCAATAAAAGTCTTCTCTGACCAACTGTTTTCATGGTAGGAATTTGCAGTCTTTCAGGCTATGGCTACCTATTAAATCTGTCTGCAGCTGATGGTTTTAAAAGCTTTTCTGGGGAAAGGAAGGTGTAGGCAAAGTGTGCTGGCACAAGCCTTTCCTGGAATTTTAGGCCTTTGCATAGGAAGCCTATCTAGGGCTGCCCAGCATACACATGCCTACAGACCACTGTAATGACTATATTTCTATAGTCCTTAGCTATAGGAAAACAAGCTGATCATGACTTCTGACATCTTGTTATTTGCTTTAATGTCTCTAAAGGGACTTAACTTTGCAGAAAGCATATGTCTGTAACTTGGAAAAGGGCTTCTTGAAGATGATCTCAAACTGAACAACTAAGCTAACTTTTACATCTCTTTAAACTCCCTGTGGGCCCATTTCAAGCATGGGTCAAGTCCTGCAAGACAGCAAAGGTCTCCTGGAAGTTGCTCAGCTCTTTCTGAACTCACTATCTTGAAGAAGGTTTAGATGGAACTGATTTCTCATACAAACTGAACTAAGAAACTTCGCCAGATCAGTGGGAGAGACAAAGGGCACACAGTGCTCACGTAAATAAGCACATATAAAGTAACTCCTGTGCAACTAGGTTTGATGTTTCCCCTTTACAGCTATTTTGGCTCCACCAGTATGCTAGTTATGCCAGCCTAAGCTTATCTGCTCCAAATCTTGCCTTTGTGCACCTAATGGTTTAGGGCTCCCTTTGCAGTACTTCTCTTGTCCTGCATTCCTTGACAACTGCGACATTTCTGCTTTTCTCTAGCTTTTGGGTGTCCGGAGAAGGCTTCAAACCTGCACACATTTTTGACAAGCCTATAAGCAAAGTGTAAAGCTTTGGGAATCACTCACACATACAAATGATTAACAAGTAATTCAGATTTGTCTTTCCCTCCTCCAGTTAAGCAACAACAGTTGCCAAGACTGAAAATGTACAGCACCCATAAGCTTTGCTGTTTAAAAATAGGAAGTTCTCAGCATAACGCTCTGCTGCTTCTAAACTTGGCTGTTGACTTCTGTGCCAGAAATCATAGACGAGTCCTGTAAACACCGGCATTTGTCCCACCCTTTCTGCTTGGGTTTGTTTTAACTATGAAGCATTGCATTTTGCCAAGAGTAGGGGGAGTTGCAATTCACCACAGACCCTTTTCTTCTAAAGGTAATTCAATATTACCAGTTGCTTCACATACCACCCAGAATCTTTTCACTGACGACATGTGGTATTTTAATCCCCGAGTCCTGTTGCCACTTCTGGTAATCTACTAAGCTACACAGTGAGATTTTGCCAGATTTTTTGCAATAGGAAGTTAAAAAATATTGACAGCCACAAACCAGTGATGTGACAAAGCGGTTCCTAAATATGCTTCTCATATTTGCTCTAAAGATGTCTGCTTCATGTAAACACCCCTCTACTACTCCTCCCCTCACCCCCAATTAAAATCACTGTGGAAAGAATGGTATGCCACCTCCTCCCTAAAACTGGGAGGGGATCCCAACTTTATCACCGGTCTTCGGAATAGGCTTGAAAAACAAGAACTGCCAAAAGCTGCTTCTGTTGTTCTGCATGCTAAACTGCTCTGAAGACTCCAGCAAGCAAGTAGCTTTTGATCTGCTAGGAACTGAAGCAGTGCTACTGAAGCCAGTGACATCAAATAATTCACAGCAGTTTCTCTAAACAAAGTATTGCAAATACAAAGAGCCTCTTTAGGATTAGCCATACAGTTCACAGAGAGAGCTAAGACAAGTCTGCTTACAAATATCTTCTGTAGGTGTAACTATGCATGCAGTTGAGAAGTCCATGTAAGCACAAGACCCGCATCTGTATGGGTTTCTTCCTGCTCCTGACTGGTCATTACCATTTCAGGTGCAAGACAGCCAACAGGATTACCAGTCTGTGCTGGTGCAATCCTGAAGAGATATTATCAAGAACCTGCAACCTAGTTTGTGTTAGCTCTTCCAGTATTAACAAGGGAGTGCCACTGACATTGCCTGCAGTCTTTGAGAGGGGAAACTTGTATTTGCTACTCTAATTCACTGGCAGCGCAACCTGTTCTCCCTTGGTATATTGCTGCTATAGCTCTCTCAGCTTTAATTTTACATTCAAAACATACTTTTCCTGTGAACTGTAAATCTAAGTACGCATATGAGATAAAGTCTTGATATTCCAAATGCTTCTATGATGCAGAATAGCGAGTTCCCAATAAGTTAAGATTTACAGTACCTACCAAATCTGGTTTCCGTCTGTAGGTCAAAGGAAGAGAGTAAAGCATTGAATACAGCGTTGTTACCACAGAGGAGGTCCAAGACTGCCTCACCTCACGGCTTCTGGGAATGCGATCGAGGGTGAACTGGAAGAGAGCATGATAAACTGAGCTGTTGTTTTTCTAAGGCTGTGGCTGCTCCTTCCCTAGAGTTATTGCATCTCTGTGCCAACTTTTTGCTTCAAATCTAGCTTGGAAATGTTTGGCTGTGAAACCTTTTCTTAGATGCTTTATTCGGTGTCATGCTTAGCAATCGTGGCAGAAAGGAAAATGAAATACTAGCGCTATCTATCTGGTTTTTAATTTCTTCTCGCGTTCCTTTAAAACACTCCTCACTCAACAAACAACTCGGCTGGAGCAGCTTCTCCCGCAGTATGTTAACGTAGTGCCCCACCTCGTGGTCACAGAGACGCAAATCTAGGCCTGATGCGAACATGGGGACTTGGCTCTCTTTCGCCTCTTGTCTATTTAAATTCCTTGTGGATTTACACTGCAGGAAATGTAACGACTTTTCTTAGCTTAACGTCCAGTGCATACTATTAAAAATGTAACAGCAAATATCACTAGCCATTAAATGAGGACTCAGTGAGCAGTGAAAAGGTAGGAAGGCGCATATTCAAATGTTTGCATACAGAAATGGGATATCTTATCATGAAATAAAAACTAAGTTTAAGAAATAGCTTTCTTTGTTCTTTCCCTAGGGAAAAGTAGGGATTATTCATTGTGTGTAAGACACACGTTTTCTTTTTGTCTCAGAATGCTGCAGGCAGTTCACAGTGGTTGGGCTTCCCGCACTCTTTGCGGATGGCTTTTACCTTGATGAAGAGGAGCTACACCTAAAAACGACTGCTATATCAGAAGGTAGTCCTGATGCCAATGGAATGGGTGACTGTTTAATGAAAGACAAATACAATGGCTGCAGTGCACTTGTTCACTGATGTTGACATAGTGTTTCTACCTGGACAATGGTCACCATCTCACTTCATGCAGAATATGATGTTAATTTGAAATGATCCTGTTTCATTGTGATCAGGTTCTTTAATTGCTGTGGTACTGGAAGGCATTACCAGATGTTATGTGAACTGGTTGGTTTATGTTTTCCTTGCAGGTGTTGAAACTCTGATTGCATTAGTCTGACAACAGAATACTGAAAACCAAACATGCCCCCTGCTCCCCATTCCATACGATTCTGGCTATCACTACCTCTGCTTTTTAAAGCTTTGGAAGAGTTCAAGTGATAAAAAGCAATGCCGTAAGTGGAGTTTGGACCCTTGCGTAGTATTAAGTCCAGCAAGAAATAGGTTTATGATAAGGTAGTTTTAAGCAGATCAAGTTTTGGTGGCACTATCCAGATGCTCCTTTCACTGTAAGAATGGTGTTAAACAGTATTTGCCAAGAAAACCTGATGTGATTTTATTCATCATATCTAAATACCGTTGTTTTGCAAGCACTCAAGGGAAAGTTGGTGGAAAACTGCCTCTGCTGTGAATTACCATAACATGCTCAACTGAATATACTGAAATGCTTGCAAACAAACTGGGTTTACTTGTAGTTTATGTAGTTTGTTTTCATGCTGAGGAACAAGATTTCTTAGCCTGGTATAAAACTGAAAACGCATGGTCAAATGAGCATTATGTAAATGTTAGTTAATCCTGTTGCTCGTCTCAGATGTAAGAAATGGGGGGACATGATCCAGTGAAGAATTCATGTTGTCAGTCAGCAAGTAAGCTGTCTTTCTGCTGTTAGAGTAGGCCAGCAGGAGCTGAAGCAGGTTCTCCGTGCTGAGCATAGCAGGTTTCCTGGCTAACGGTTTTGGGAGCACCCGTGTAGAATAGTTGTGGTTACAGGCTGAGAGGGCAGCAGAGAACAGAGAGGCAAGTGACAGCAGGAGCAGAGCTCCTTTTCATAAGAGCCATTCTGGATTTTAAGCTTTTTCCCAAGAGACTTAGTGGGTAGAGGTGCAACATGCTGCTTCTTGTAAGCAAGATGCTCGTTCTGGCTTCCCTTCCTTCTCCCTAAATACTGCAGCTTTTACAACAGACCACAGATCAAAGAGAAGTATTTGATTTTCTCTTAGGTCATTGCCATGGTTTTTTCAAGTCCTTAGTTCTGTAAGGATTTAATTCCTTGACAAGATAAAGAAGGGAATGGGTTGAAGCTCTCAGACTTTTCCCTTTTGTTTATTCAAAGCTGCAGGAAGCTACTAATACATGATTTTGAAATGCTTGATGGTCTCCAGCATCCCCAGTGCTAAACCTCATACTACTCAAAAGCACAGTCTGAAAGTTAGCAAATGTATGTTATAGCCACGTGGCCTGTACTTCCCCAAATTTGCCTTCCATTTCCACTCTAGATACTTTTGCCCAGTGGAAAAAAGAACGGTCAAAGGAAAATGAGCATCTGTTATCCAGACAGCAGAATCAGATGCAGCCAAAAGTGTTCCTCTGGCTTTTAATGTTGACGGAAAATATAACTACGTGATCTGTTAGCAGTTAGAAGGGGTATAAAGGAAGCTGCTTAGCACAAGGAAGTGAACTAGTGGAAAACTGCATAATCTTTGAATAGTCAAAATATATATTATTAATATATTTAATAATGTAGGGTTGGACGTTTTTCACATGTGTGTGAATGGCTGATCACCAAAACCAGATTCCCCTGAACAGGAAATACCTGTGGTCATTTTACTGAACTTCCATCCCTGTTGCACGATGAGAGAAGGAACTGCCACGTTCCATTTGAAACAAAGTCATCCCACTGGATTCAGCTGCTCGTGCTTCGTCTTCCCAGGTTGGAAGCGGGTTAAACAAAGAAAGTCCTTCCTACGTGAGCCTTATTGCTCACCGAAGGCTTACTTTAAAAGGGTTTGTTCTGCAAATCACTGGTACTACAATATTTTGTCCCAGTAGCGCTGCTGAAGACAACACGCACCATAGGAAATCAATACCACATGAATAATTAATTTACTGTGTGCTGTACCACTTGTTCAAAAGGACTAAGATTTCTGTAGTTCATTTCCATTGTATTTGTTCCCATTTCTAGGTAAAAGTTTCAACTTTCTATTAGTTTCACCGGACATCAGATCACATTTCAAGTCACCAGAGTTATACTGCTGTCTGTTAAAAATACAGCAAACTAGCTTAAAGCAAGAACACATCTGATAAAAGAGATAAAGAGGGTATTTTCATGATGTTTTCATTCTTTCTGGGAGTTCAGCGCTTGCTCAGGTCATCAACCAGAAAACTGCCTGACGTTAAGAGGTATTGTATACTTCTAAAGCATATGTAACCGAAGCTTAATTTTAAAACACACAAAAGTAATACAATTTCAATGGAGGTTTTCTTAGAGAAAACATTTGTAGAGATAATTTCCTTAAAAAATACATTATGTCACTGAGGGAAATGCCAAACTAAAAATACAGACAGTTAAGAAACCCCCACCATATTCCTGCCCCAGTATTTTTATAGCTCCAAATAGCACTTTGGCTACCTGGTTTACAAGATTAAAAGGTAGTTATTTCCAACATGCTTTTCTTGTACAACCACTTTCACTACAGTTATGTTCCCCCATTTCTTTAAATGGGATGAACATGTTAACAGGAGGTAAAGACCATCTAAGAGAAAGCGAAAACTGGTAGCAAGAATGGCATTTGCTATTTTTAGGTGTATTTACTTCCATTTTCAGTGTCTGTTTAGTACAGCATTAATCATCTTTCTTTCACTTTTAGAAAGACACGAGGCAGCATGTACAGAATGGCACCTTCAGCTGAGCTTTAGTGCAAGTGATTCTCAATACCTAGAAAACCCAAAGTACTTGCTGGTATTAAAACTACCATTTTAAAGAATCACTTTGAAATGATCTTGAATGAGAATTACATGTTAAGATCATTTTGCTGTACAAGAGCATCTTTAACAAGTTACCTGGGAAGTGGGGACTGTTTCAGCCCTCTTTTGTTCAAAAGAACGTATTTTAGCTTCACTCATCGTATCTGAGTCCGCAAAAACATAATGTCTGGGAGAGTATGACTCTGACAAACAGCTCAGGAGCCTTAGGATTTCTGTTGTGTGCCCACCTGTAAAAACAAAGTAAACTGCAGTTAGTATATGAAAAATGTCATAGCTTTCCATTTCTCCAGCTGAGTCAGACACCTTTCCATTGAAAACTTATTAGTACTACTATTATCACTAGCACTCCTCTGAGAGTCGAGGATTCAATTGAGAGTGTTTAACATGAAGGCAATTTGGCTCCCACTGAAAAACAGAATCAACCAGGCTGGAAAAGACCTTTAAGATCACCAAATCCAACTTTTACCCCAAGACTGTATTGATGGAAGTTTTTTCAGTTAAATGGGATTGAACCAGTTTCCACAGAAGTATGATATTTGTGTTCAATGTCCCGTCCTGCAAAAACACCTGGGCAAAGATTTATACTGTAGTCCATACTCAAAAGCCATACTATGGTGCAATGGTCTATATGAAGGTGGGCAGGATCCAGCTCAGAGCTGTGCCATGGAAACATAACTCCCACTGACCTTACCCAGAGCTCAGTCCTATGACCTGCAAGAGCATGGGCTGTACTGCCCCAACTCATAACACTGAAATTGAGCAGGCAGCAATTTCACCCTGCGGCTAAGCCAGTGTAAGAGCTGAGTGCTGGCAAAAGAAACAGCCCAGCTCCAGCCAAGTCCTTTAACCTTGACTGGGTGCTGACAACCTCGTAACTGTAAGGTCGCTTTGTTCGGGTAGATAAAATGGCATTGACCTGGGGAGAAGGGGAGGGTGTATTTATTTTGTGTTTGTAGTTTCTTGGAGCAGGGTGTCTTTTTGCACTGGTTTTGGTCAGTTTTGTTTCCCGAACTGGAGCTCCAAGAGTACCTTTAACAGTGGGAAAGGGAAGATTGGCTGTGTAGGTAAAGCGGAGCCATCCCACCTTTTGTCTGTTGGGCTGATCAGCTTACCATCGAACTGCACCCAAAAGTATGTGCCTAAGCTTTACTGGATGTGTTGGTTTTCACTCTGCTGGAAGCTGAAGACCAAAATAGTAAACTAAATGCGTTCCTAGTGCCTCCTGCTGCCCTGTGTCATTAACCTCCTACGAGACCTTTGCTATATAAGCCAAGTGCTCTTGGCTGACAGACAGTTTACAAGCAGCTAGAGCTATGCTGCCGCATAAGATGTGAGAGTTTGGCACCTTCCCATAGAAGTTCATGCAGTATCTGGTGGGATTCTCTCCGGAGTGATGGTTTGTTGAAGCTTCACAAGATTTAATGCAATCATGAGTCTTCATGGAAGGGCAACGGCAAATTTTCACGGCAGTCTTATTGGGGGGGCAAATTAATTGCCCTGCGACTTTTGGGAGGTAACAAGGAGTAGATGTACGTGTCCCCTTAGTGTGGGGTGGCACACTTGGAAAACAGCGGCAGGCTGTCCCAAGTAAACCAGAGCGATGTGGCTTGGGTAAAATCATTAGAGAATGACAGGTATGTAAGGGATGTACTGGTACTTGGAAAGCCTTGCCCTGAGTTGCCATCAGTCCCTTTCTGTCAGAAGAACAAGCACAAGCTCTGCCTCACATCTGGTTTAGCCAATATGTTTGTCAGCGCCTTTGGTGGCACGCATGTGCCCTCTGAAGGGAAGGCTCAGAGACCCAACCGGCAGACATGAATACAGGTGAAAATGCTTCAAATAAAGGTGAAGCTTAACAGTTAGTCAAATCAGGAACTAAAGAACTGGAGAAGGCTGCGCGGAGACCTCAGAGCAGCTTCCAGTGTCTGAAGGGGGCTGCAAGGATGATGGAGAGGGACTCTTCATCAGGGACTGCAGGGATAGGACAAGGGGTGATGGGTTCAAACTGGAATGGGAAGTTCAGGTTGGAGATAAGGAAGAAATTCCTTACTGTGAGGGTGCTGAGGCGCTGGCACAGGGTGCCCAGAGAAGCTGTGGCTGCCCCGTGTCCGGCAGTGCTCAAGGCCGGGTTGGACACAGGGGCTTGGAGCAACCTCCTCTAGCGTGAGGTGTCCCTGCCCGCGGCAGGGGTTGGAGCTGGAGGAGCTTTAATGTCCTTTCCAACGCAAACCAGTCTGGGATTCCATAATGCTCCATGCTTCTGACAACCCGAAGGGCAGGCGGCGGCCTTGAGGGCACCGGCCCGCCCGGGGCAGCCGCCGTGAGGGACCGAGGGGCCCGGGACTACAGCTCCCGCCATGCTGCAGGGCACAGCGCCGAGCGCCTCTGCTCCCGCTGCATCCCGGCGCTTGTAGTGCCCGGAGCCGGCTGAGGCGCCCTGCCCCGGCACCCGCTCCCGCTGCCGGTGTGTGCTACTCACCGGAGCCGGCAACCACCATGAGGCTGAAGGGGGGTGTCCGGCGGCTGAGGCGCCTTCTCGCCAGGAGCACCAAGGGGACCAGCAGTGACAGGAGGAGGAGGATGGCGGACACCGAGGGCTCCATGGCACCGCGGCAGCCCGCCGGCCGCCCCGCCCGGTGCCGCCTCCCGCCGTACGGCAGCCGGCGTGGATCAAACCGCCTCGGGAACCGCCGTCCCGGAAAGGCACACAGCGTCCTGGGCTGTACCGGCACCGGTGAGGCGGCAGGGTCGGGGCACGGACCGTGCCCCTGCGCTGGGCACTGGGAGACAGCACCTCGAGTGCTGTGTTCAGCTCTGGGCCCCTCACTATGAGAGAGACATTGAGGTGCTGGAGGGGGGCCTGGAGCACAGTGTGATGGGGAACGGCTGAGGGACGTGGGGGGTTCAGTCTGGAGAAGAGAAGGCTCAGGGGGGACCTGATGGCTCCCTACAACTGCCTGAGAGGAGGATGGAGCCAGGAGGGGGCT
>JARCZZ010015312.1:0-13582 GCA_030323915.1 Brotogeris chrysoptera
CCCTGCCCATGGCAGGGGGTTGGAACTAGATGATCTTAAGGTCCTTTCCAACCCTAACTATTCTATGATTCTATGAAGATAAAAGTTTAAAAACAAACAAGCCCTCATTTAAATAAAATATAGAAGCAGAGATTATCTGTTGTGACAGAATTCAGTAGAGTCTGCCTATGTAAAGTCTTTGTAATGCTGCACATTTAATGTAGCATTCAAAATCTAAACCATGTGTACTCCCCAGCTGAAACAGAGTCATATACATTTCAGAAACTGTTTGCCCATTTCTTTTTTTCCTGCAATGTAATCTTACTTATCTGAAGTGCCAGAGAAGAAGAAAGGTTAGGACACAGTAAGTCAGGGAAAGAGTAAAGACTCAAAGGATAGACTACAGAAGAACATCAAGGAAAGGTGGAGAGAGAAAAAAAATATAAAAGCTTGTTTCTAATATTCAACAGAGGAGGAGATCAATGTAACCTCTTTAACAGCCGAGGACCAGTCCTAGATGATTCTGAAGAGAGCCATTGGCAAAGACAGGTGCAATAAGACTTTATGCCTTCAAATTCATGGCTTTGCACCTTTGGTATACTGAAGTTTCACAGTTTGTAACCAAACCTCTGCTTTTTTCCTGGGCAGAGAAGGACTTAAACCATGCTGCTTCCTGGCTAATATTATAGAAGACATGGTCTATCATTCCTGGAAGGCTGGAACTATGAAGGTGATCTGATTGTATTATAAACAGCATTTCTGTAAGCCTATTAATGTCTAATGTCTAATTAGATGCCTAAATTTATACAAGAGTATATGACTGCTTTATATCAGTTCATCTAATATAGCATGCTGTCTCTCACTTGAAGCCATTCTTTCTCGCATTCTTGATAGAGTGTAGCTGCAGAAGCAGAAAATGAAGAATATGTAAAAGAAGTGAGGCCCAGCTATTGGCATAATCTAGCAGTGTATTAGATGACAGTCTTTCCAAAAAGAAAGACCCTGATTCTACTATCAGTTTTATACAGAGGGTTTTTTTGTATGGCCTTGTTAGTGGAATCACAGCTCATTTTCTACTGTTCCCTACATTAACAATGGCTTTTTTTGGGCAACATTCTTAAAAGAGTTTGTGGTGGAACTATTACATTAGTGTCACCACTGCTACTCTTCTGCAATGGTAGATATATATTACGTTTCTATAGCGTGCTTAATTTGAAACTGTAAATTGCAAGTGGTTTCTAAGTTGTTCTGGTTTATTCTATGAAGTCTGTATTTCTGGAGAACCCATGTACAGGAGTGTGCCCTTACCTCTGTCTCATGCAGCTGGAGGTGCTGTACAAAAGCAGCAGTGATATAGAACAAGACAACATTTTAACCAATTAAAGAGAATAATAACACTCCCAGTTAATCCAAATTAGCTTCTTAAATCCCTTCCATAGAATAAGAACCATTCATAATATTAAACTTCACTAACAAAAAACACTACCTTTTTTTTGGCGGAATGTGAAAATTTAGTAGAAACATGGTTCATGCTCCCGACTTAAGGCTTTGATATGAACTGAAAAAATTAAAGGAAGTTTAGTCCGAATCGGAGCCTTTGAAAACATTCACAAAATAGTGAAGCCTATTGTTCTCATGGGATTTCAAACTCTTATGCTTAATATCCAATTGATTGCAAAGCCAAACTCTAGACCAAATATTTGGTGTAACTTGAGTTTTGCCCATTACTCTTTCTTCTTGCTGACTGAAAAAAAAAAATCTTGGTGTAATTGTACCCTGGAGAAAAACAGTTTCTTACAAAGCACAAAGCCAGGTGCAGTAGAGCTTTTATTACAGATAAACATCCTTAAACTGAGGCCTGTGACCTGTTTAGGACTGTTTAGGACTTATCCAGTCATAAAATAGGTACCAAACCACTGAGATACCGAGCATGGTTAATATTTAATGAATTGTTCTAATGAATATAAAATTTAAAAAAAGCTATTTTATATAATTCTCAACAGATTTTTTGTTAGTAAAACCATTAACAAATTAAAAAAGAGTAAATAAAAAAGCAAAACAGGAAAATAACATTTTACAGTATGGAAAGCAAATATTTATGAAAATTTTGGGACATTATTGAGATGAAATAACACAACTCTTCAGAAATATGTTTTCTTATTGCCATCATACTGTGAGGGAAGTTGTCTTAGAAAGTTTATTTACATTTTGTTTAACAAGAGAAGGAATAGGTATATTTTTTCCCCAGAATTCAGCATACTTTTTGAACTAAACCAATATAAATGCAAACAGGATGGATATGAAAAGGGAAAGTCTAAACACCTGAGGGATTTAAAACTGATTTCATGCTAAAAAGACTCTTTGACCCCTCTCCAGAAGTGAGCACAATAGCTGTCCTTTAGCATAGTCTTTATTATGTTACATGATGGCTCCCTTGCACGGGAACTAATTTCATCCTTTATACCTTGAAATCAAGAAGGAGGTTCATGAACTATGCATTCATCTCCATGGCCTTCAGTCATTATGGCAGTATGGTCAGAAGACAAAATATATGCTAATCCACCAAAAAAAAAAAAAGGCTTAGTCAAATAGTCGCAGAAAATAAACAGATCGCTTTCATTAGTAACAGGTTTTTTAGCAGTGTCAGGTTTTAGGCCTTTAACAAACTGCCATTCTTTTGCTGTGGCCCTGTAACATGTACAGCATTCTTACTCTTCCTGTATGTTTAAATGCATTCACTACAGGCCATTATTACATTTAGGTTTAACAGAACTGCTGTATTGAGTGTAGGTGGCAAGGTTCCGATAGTGGGGGCTGGGCTGGACAGGTAGCTTCTGTATGAAGACACCAGTTGGACAGAGCGAGCTTCAGCCAGTTCCAAGACGAATGCACCACAAGCTAAAGCTGAGCCCATGATAACACACTCCAGAAAGGGTAAAAATGCTGTGTAAGCTGTAAAAGAAAGAAGAAAAATGTGGGAGAAACAACCCTAAAGGCAACAAGGTCAGTGAAGAAGGTGAAGGGAGTGCTTCAAGCACCAGAGCAGATTCCCCTGCAGCCCATGGTGAACATCATGGTGAAGCAAGTTGTCACCCAGTCCATGGAAGACCACAGTAGAGCATTATTGACAATGGGGCCTGTGGAGGATCCTGCATTGGGCACGTGGATGTGCCCTGAAGAAAATTGCAGACCATGGTGAGCCCATGGTGAGCCCATGGTGGAGCAGGCTTCTGGCAGGACCTGGGTCCTATGGAGGGGAGCCCACATAGGAGGCAGGATTACTGGCAGGACTTGTGACCCTGCAGGGTACCCACGCTGAAGCAGTCTGTTTCTGAACAACCGTACACCATGAAAAGGACCCACATTGGAGAGTACTCTGTGAAGGACTGTATCCTGTGGGAGGGACCCCATGCTGAAACAGGGGAATAGCATGAGGAGGAGGAGTAGCAGAGATGATGTGTTATGAGCTGACCCCATTCCATATTCCCCTCTGCCATTTGTGGGGAGGGGGTAGAAGAGTTAGGAGTGAAGATGATCCTGGGAATAAGGAGGTGGTAAGAAGGTGGTTTTAGCTTTGTTCTTATTTTCTAACTATCATCATATTTTCCCTAAGTCAAGCTTGTTTTGCCATGACAATAACTGGTGAGTGATCTTCCTGTCTTTAGGTCAGCCCCCGGGCTTCTTCGTTGTATTTTCTTCTCTTGTCCTGCTGAGGAGGGGTCATGAGAGAAGGACTTGAGTTAGCATCTAGTGGCCAGCCAAGGTTAAGACATCACAACCCCTTGTGGTACCCAATGCTGGCCAAGTAGACACAATACAACTGTGAAAATAAAAGATAAGCAAATTCCATGGGGCTGCATTACTTAAAGTTCATTGATAATTAGTAGAATGAGTAATTTCTAGTTAGCAGAAGATGTGAGTGATAAATGCATAAGTGGATAAATGCCTTAACAGAGAGCTTATAGCAAAAAAGAGAAAAAATATACCCTTTAATTTATAAAAGCTTGATGCATTTCATCATGAACCAGAGCAACTGTAGGAGGCCATTCTATATGGAAGACTCGCCTCTCAAATGCTGATGAAATGCTTTCACAGAGAAGTTTCTACACATTAATGAAAACTAATTCTAATGTGTTTGGTTTATCCTCAGATTGTAAAAGATTTTGTTGTAATCCTAGAACCTGCAGCCAAAAATTTGGGAAACAAACATTTGGGAATCACCTGCCAGACTAGAGCAGACAGAGGAATACAGTGGACAGCATAAAGGAAAACCAAAGACATGGAAGCAGCATAAAGTCAGAAGTTATTGTCTAGACACCTGCTTCTGGAAACTCTGAGGTGCTTGTGCACTTGAAGATAGAGAGCAGTGAGGTCTGAAAATAGGCTGGAAAGAGGTCAGACTCATCCTCTTTATAATTTTGTGGGAATTTTTCCCACTTTTCAATGGTTTCCACTTGTGGAAAGAAAAGGAAGGAGCAAGTGGGAGAATTTGAAAAGAAAAAGGTCTGATCTAGAAAATGTAATTTTCAATTCACTATCACATTTTAATACATTTAAGGCTGGCTGAGTCATATTTTGCTCATAAACATCTCCATCTGTCTTAAAACAAAGAAACGGAAGAAGTAATATTAAAGTGACCTAGAATGACTGAATTATAGTAAAGAATAGCACACTCTTCAAAGCCAGTATCTGAGCACCTCAAAATTTCCAAATAAAGACAATAATTTCTGTGCACCTTAGTCCCTCATCCAGCAGAAAAAAAAAGTGTTTATCTGTGGAATATTCCATCATTTATTGTGTGTATCACCAAATTTCTCTACAATAATTTAATGAGATTTGTCAAGCATAGTAATTAAGACTTTGGTCTTACTGTTTGCTTCGATATTTGTTTAATTTAGGATAATAATCAATGGCAAAAAGCTGTTGCCTGAGACCATGTCCCCAAGCCAATAGCATGCAAAATTGTCTAGTAAATGAAAATAATCAACAACAACTGTCAAGCTCCAGACTGTCTTTTCAAATTAATCTCTGTAAGAAAAGTTAGGCTTTATATTAATAACAGCAATAGCTGTAATACGTATTTTCCCTTTTCATTTTCCTCAGCAAAATGTAAAAGTCACAACACATGATCTGAAACACCAGTTAGTGCAAACAGCATAAAATATATTTGGAGAGACAGATAAAACAGCTTTCTATTGCTTATTTGTGCTGCACTGTAAGAGCAATACAGTAGCTAATTGTCATGGTTCAAGCCCAGTCGGCAACTCAGCCATGCAGCTGCTCGCACACTCCCCCCCACTTCCTCCCCCTGCTCACAGAAGGATGGGGAGGAGAACTGAAAGAATGCAATTCCCATGGGCTGAGATAAGAGCAGTCCATTAACTAAGGTATAACACAAACCACTACTGCTATCACCAATAATAATAATGATATGGGAAATTACAAGGGAAGAGAATACAACCGCTCACCACCTGCTAACAGATACCCAGCCCAGCCCCAGCAGTGATCTAACCCTTCTGGGTAACTGCCCCAAGTTTATATAGCGGGCATGACGTGCTGTGGTATGGAATACCTCTTTGGTTAGTTTGGGTCAGGTGTCCTGTCGCTACTTCCTCCCAGCTTCCCCTCCACCCTGGCAGAATCATAGAATCATAGAATCATAGAATAGTTAGGGTTGGAAAGGACCTTAAGATCATCTAGTTCCAACACCCTTCCCATCAGCAGGGACACCTCACACTAAATCATGTCACCCAAGGCTATGTCTAACCCAGCCTTGAACACTGCCAGTGACGGAGCATTCACAACTTCCCCGGACAACCCATTCCACTGCCTCACCACCTTTACAGTAAAAAATTTCTTCCTCCTTATATCCAATCTAAACTTCCCCTGTTTAAGTTTAAACTTGTTACCTCTAGTCCTCTCACTACAGTCCCTCATGAAGAGTCCCTCCCCAGCATCCTTACAGGCCCCCTTCAGGTACTGGAAGGCTGCTATGAGGTCTCCATGCAGCCTTCTCTTCTCCACGCTCAACAGCCCCAACTTTCTCAGCCTATCTTCATGTGGGAGGTGCTCCAGTCCCCTGATCATCCTCGTGGCCCTATCTCCTCTGGACTTGTTCCAACAGTTCCATATCCTTTTCATGCTGAAGACACCGGAAGTGTACACAATACTCCAACTGAGGTCTCCCGAGAGCAGAGGGGCAGGATCACCTCCCTCGACCTGCTGGTCATTCTCCTTTTGATGCAGCCCAGGATGCAGTTGGCTTTCTGGGCTGCAAGCGCACACTGCCACATGAGACTCAGAAAGTCCTTGGTCAGAGTAAGCATTACTGATCAGCAACTAAATACATTGGTGTTATCAGCGCTGTTCCCAGGCAGAAAGTTAAAAACACAGCACTGCACCAGCTACTAAGAAAGAGAAAAATGGCTGCTACTGCTGAACCCAGGACACTAATGTGTATACCCATTATATTGTCTAAGACACAAATGTGCGCTCAGTAGCAGGAAATCCCTGCCCAACTGATAAGACAGGAAAACTACTCCACAGTACTCAAAAAACTTGTGAGGTTAAAATTGGATTATTATTCAGCCTGCTGTAGTTTTGAAAAGACTATTTTATTTTTAACCCTTAGAGAAATAATTCCAATCAGATTTTACTTTTAGACTGACTAATATTTTCTACTTTTTAAGGAATGGTGAGCTTTTTAAAAGTTATTATTAGAAAAGAAGACAGCGTTTTATTTTCTCTGAAACACCCATTTTTGAAATATTTAAAACAATTCTGTACATACATATTTTAAATATATATAATGAAAAAATATATTTATTAACCCTCTGGAAACAAATAGAGCAAGTCAGTAAAGTTGATAAAGTCAGATCAAAGATAAGTTCATATTAATGGGCTTTTAGGTTTGGAATATATTTCATTTAATGAAATTGCCGCTATGATTGTCAGTAGCAAATGAATTCTAAATAGAAGATATATTCCCTATGTGGCCTGGTGGCTGGAATTCAGTTCCATGGATCAAAACAAATTAATTTGATACTGTTATTTCAATATAAAGCAATACTTTGTAACACAAAATCACCACACACAAAATGTGAAAAACTTTTCCTATGTGATAAAGAATGCCAACAATCAAAAAGACAGGGACAGATTTATTTGCTGTCTTCAGCAAAGTCAGAAAAATACCGAACGTAATATAAATTAGACAGTTAAACTCAAAAGAGTTTATGGCCAAAAGGAAGCTAAATGGGAGTGTGAATATAAATCACACATGGAATTATTGGTGGAATTAATGAAGTAGGTCAATTGCTTTTTTCAGTTATAACTTTCAGGGTTCCTCATTTTGCTGTTTGTACTGATTTAGAATCCACTACAGAATGGAATTCAGAATGGAAGAATATTACTGTACAGGATTACTCTACAGCGTAGAAGTTGAACTTGACACTGGCAGTATTCCATGTGGTCTTGGAAAAAATACGTCATATCGAAGACAAAATATAGGGTTAAGGATTTTTTTTTTTTTTTTTTTTTTTTGGTGTACAGGTGATAAAACATACTGTTCCTCTTATTTGCAGAATTTTATTATTACAGAAGTATTTTTAATTCATGTTCTGTAATCTAATCAGAGTAACTGGGGTAAATGCCAAATGATTATTTTGTTCTACACCTATATGCCCACTTTTAAAATGTTGTTGGCTTTTGGAATAACATCTATAGTTGCATGCACAACTAGTAACTCCTGAGTAACTATGGAGCATTGCAAAAAGTTGAAACATGTTTTCCTTAGGGTTACATCATGTTAGTAGCCACAATGTTATTCACCTTGGCTAAGTAATATGAGACTCTGTGGTCAGAGAGATTCAATCAACAGGGACTTCTAAGATTAATACTGTCACATCATCTTTGTATCCAGCTACTCGTCTGTTCGTCTGTCCATCCCAGAACAAAAGGATAGGAGCCTTTGGGGAAGCATTGCTACCTACTGCCCCAAGGTACTTTTAGATCATTTTTCCCCTCAAGTACCAGTGTTAAAGTTTAATGTGAGAGTTTTTAAGTTCTGTAGCGTAGTGAAAGGCTTTTTCTTACTAGGATTAGTTTTGGGGTTCATTTGGGGTCTTTTTTTTGAGTAGAAATTTACTTCAGTAAAGGTGCCTAGCTCACTTAGCACCTTTAAAATGCAGTGCATGTAACCTAAAATTACTGATAGGGAACAATAGATACAAACACTACCTTTAGTATGAAAAGCAGCATTCACACTATGCTTCCTGCTCATAAATACCAAAAAATTTGATTTTGAGCAGGAATGCTGGACAATAATCCAACAAAACATGCCAGCTTTACCTTAGCAGATCCAAGGTGGTTCATTGGAGTTATGTTACGCTTTTTAAAGCATCCTGCTCCATTACAGGAGCTTCATGGGATTTAGGGACTTTTAGTCTTAAGGATCACGTCCAGGAGCCAGTATGTTCTATGATCCCAGTAATTAGAAAGTTTCCATATAATTCTTGGGTATTTTTACTCACCTATTTTTACACTGTATTTTTACACTGGGCAACCAACTATGAGCTTATGTATTTATCTGCCAATACATTTGGAAGGGTTTCCCTGTCTTAAACATGTCTAAGCCTTATGCCCTGCTCCCTGAGAATAAAACTAAGTACTGAGCTGGAAGGATGCATTTCTTAGCACACTGTATCAACTTGCATGCATGTGGACAAGTTTCCAGAACACCAGGGAACTATACAGAGCCCTCATTTGCTCTGTAATACTTGGGGTGCAGAAACAAAATATAAAAGCAGTTTTATCATATGTAGGAATATATTCATGAAGTTTGGCTAGTGATAGCTACAACATGAAATGCTAACCTCCAGGCTTGCTTATGAAAAGTAGGGATATAGCAACAGCTAAGTGAGAAGGGTGCTTAGTGAGGAGGCTCTAAGCAGTGACAAGTTACTGCTTGTCAATAAACCAGCAACGAGCATTCTGCCTCTGAAAGGCAATCTAAGATGACTGCAAAAAGATAACAGATATAAAATATCTCAGCTCCCTTCCCTGTTATCATTGACCTGAGCTTGCTTGCTAAAGCCTGAGTAAAGCCTGTGCATGACCTAGTCGGCACCTAAGCATGTACCCACTCCGTGGCCAAGCCCTGTGTCTTGCCTTTGCCTGCCCAAGCCACACTCCGCGCAGTCCAGGCCTCTTCCAATTAAGCTTGACTCCCATCTCAGTTGTTCGCCCTGTGGGGCTGGGGTGCCTCCTCTCATGCTCTTGTAACAGGGCAAGCTGTGTTTTACATTCCTTTGTAATTTGTCTTGCACCTCACCTGCAGGTCATAAAGCTTGCATTATTTCTTACAAGAGAGAAAAATTTTGTTTGATCATACACAAACTGGACTTCTGTATTGCAGTTTTCCCATTGTGGCAAAACAGACAGTCCCAGCTATGAGAGAAGACTTTGATGAAAACTTCTCATGGGCCTTTCATTAATTAAACTAATCCCAAACCAGGTTCTTTAAAACAAGTACTCTCTACATTCAGCCAAACAGAAACAATGTGCACAGAGCAGGGTTGAAATAGCAAGCCTGCAGGTGTTTTTTTCTAAATTTATTCTTTGTTTGCAAGTACATGTGTGTTTATCTTTGCCCACTTGCATCCAGACCTGTGTAGTAGCAGGCACACAATGCTGCTGCACTGTCTCAGTGCCTTCCCTTCAAGAGTGGGGAGCTGCATGTTTGTAGGGTTGTGATTAAGCCAGACAACCTGGGTGAGCACGCCACAGAAATCAGTGCCAAAATAGGGACAGGAATGGAATGTTCCCACCCCATCTATAAATACGTTATTACATTCAGCTTCTTTTTGTTCCCACCTTCTTCTTTAGAAATAACCCTTAACTATGAAGCGCCCCTTCAGTCCTAAATTCTGCCCAAGGCCTCGCTGCCTTATAAAATACATCATTAGCTTCATTACAGTTGATTGGATAACATTATCCACAAGTATACACCTACATATGCGAAGAATTTTCGGTATACTCTTTGGAAAATATGGCTATCATTCTTTTCCTGGTCTTTGTATTTTTTCATTTCCTCTGATTTTTCCGTAGAAGTCTCTTTTGATTTAACTCCATACCATCTACAGGATAATATGAAAAAGGAAAATTATTATGTATATTATATTTGTACAATACAGTACTGAGATATACATTTTCCACATCTCCTGCACCTTAGTGAAACAGCTAAGCAGATCTATTTGATAACTCTCCTAAAGAGGCTGGGCTACAAACTCCGTTTTGGATGGTAAATTTGTTGCATCTAAAAGTACAATGTTTCTTGGAGTATCTTCTTATCAACAATTCAGTTTCCATAATATATTAGACATCAGCTTCGAAATGTTAAGGTTTCCAGATCAAAGTTTCATATTCCATCCTATGACCTCATTGCCCCAAACCCTTCTTTCAACAAGCCTATGTTTCATTCCAAGCACATCTAATTGCAACTCCATGTCCCTAGGTAAAATGAGCCCACAGAATTTCATGGGTTTCTCCAGATTTTTTTTTATTCTTTCCAAAGGACTTTTTGTCAAAGCTCACATTTTCAACAGTACTTTTTCCAAATGCTGGGATGAATGGATGCATGCACATGCATGCATGTTAAGTGTCTGAGCAGCTTCTTTTGATTCTGTTTCCCCAAATTCAAGTACTTCATATTGCGTACCTTCATCCCTAGTTTCTCACAAACAACATATAGTAAGTTACCTTTCATGGTTACAGACCACTTATTCCAAGTTAACCAGTGTACCTGATGCTTTCCCTGTGGAAATGGGCAGAGGTCCTGCTTGCTCTGAGTCATTAGTTTACAGGCGCTGGGATTGTGACCTGTGGATAAGGGCTTTCACTTTTGCCTGTAATGGAGGGAGAGGATGTTGACCTTCCCTCCGCTTGTGTTTCCCTATCACCTCATGCGTTTTCACAGATACCCTCAGCTGCATTCCTGCCGCCAGCTGTATGTGTTTTTAGTAAGGAAAGGACCAGATTTCTGGCTCATTAATATAATATAACTTCCAAGAAAAATATCAAAAGGTATGTCTTTTGATATCTTCACTGAGCGTATTCCTGACCTTTACTGGGTGTATGCAGAAATGTGCTCTTCAGACAGCAGATGCGGCTTCATGTTTGGAACTTTCAGCTTTATTTTATACCCTCCCAGCATCTGATATTTTATTTCCCCATATGAGATCATACCAGAGTTCCAGCAGCTCCTGTATGCCAACCCTCTTGAATGTCTCTCCCAGGCACACTGCTTCACCATCCCCTTCATGTCAAGATGTTTTGAAACTCCCCAAATGAAACCTTAAAATAAGCAGCTGTTTGTAGTTGTTTGATGAGAAGAGTAACCTATCAAAAAATCATAGATCTCAGAGGAACTAGCAGTGTACCTTTCTGGCAGAAGATGTATCACGTTGTTAACTGCATTAATCTGAAACCCAAAGCCATTCTGGCTAGGAACACGGTGGGTCCTCAGAACATGCTTTTAGACATCACTTGGCAAATTCTTCCCAGCTAAATCTTCATGAATGTTTCTGCAAGTGTTCTTCACTTAGTCTCCTTGCCTGTGCTTCTGGAGTAATCCACAAATGTTTTCTGCCATTACCCTGATCTGTTCTTACTTAGGAACTCATGAGCTTCCTTTTCAGATTAAATCGATATGCCTCCACTTTCAAAAATGCTCTTTTAGGGCTCTCTGAGATGAGCTTTACTGAGAAGAAACACATATTTACTTTAGCTCATTTCTAAGTTTTTAATTATCATAGAATAACCCATAAAACCTCAATCCATCAGTTTCAATCTTTTTTGTCATCTCTCATTTTCAACCCAAATTTACTTAAGCATATGAAATCCTGGTGCTGGTCCCATCATCTTAGCTGACCTGGACTTCCAAATTTAATCTTGTTACCAAATAAATCACACATGAGATTTCCTTGTGTCCAAGGCCATGTGATGCTGAGTGCAGCCAATGTGCTCTAAGCACACTTAATGCTAAAACCAAGCAGCTGGGCACAAAACATGGAATATACATTCCTTTACATTTAAATATGTGTCTTCTGTTAAAGCCCTATGCTTAAAACATTCTTCCAGGAAACAGTAAATGAATTCACTATTCAGTTTCATCTCTTATATTCAATTACCCAGGCTATAAAAAAAGGCTAGGCTGAGGCCAAGTTCATAATTTCCTGAAAAAGCCATAGCACTGATCATTCAGGTATGCAGAAATCAAAAGGATCAGATAGACAGGATAAGAACTAGACTGAACAGCCTCTGAAAGGGGTGTTCTCAGAACCTAGTGGAGGAAGAAAAGATGGATTGATGGACTTGGGATGTAGTTCCAAAGGTAGTGTACATAAAAGTAAACAAACATAAGGTAAAATACATCCAGAGTCCTCCATTCCTTCAGCTCTGCCAGTTCAACATCATATAGCTTCTATACAGGACCTACTGTAGCCCATTTGACATTATTCATTCTTGTAGGTTTTGTTCCTGAACTATACCGCTTACTTTTTTCTGTCTCTGCTTTGCTTGATTGAAAAGCATCAAATACTCCAGCTCTTCCATTTAGTCCTTCTCTCTGCAACTTGTTTTTTAAAATGTTTCAGGGTCATCTGGATTTTTAATAAGACATTTCTGAAGTGATTGAGAATATTCTGATATTCTTCCTGACCACATAAGCTTCATATGCAAAATTTTCACACGTCCATAAGATATAAACCACAATCCCAAGAGAGCTAAGGAAGCATTCATTGACTGTGGTTCATACGCAGGTACTAGCATTTTCAAGCCCCACCACTCCAGTGAAGAATGGATTTAGACTGGCAAAGGCCCCTGATGGATAGACAAATGCAATACTGTCTTCTTCCTAATGCCCTCCTACTAGCCCAGTGCTGCCACTGGTCACATGCTGAATCCTGACATTGAGACACACCTGAACTGCCTAGGAGCCTCAGGGATTCGCTATCTTGAAAAGTAACAACTTAATTCAGTTCCCTTTAGTAATTGCTGCTGGAAAATAAGTTCACCCTCATTAATTTTCTTTTAAAAATATGGTGTACAGTTCTACACCTCATCAGCTGAATATATCACAAAGACATAAATCTCTCGTTCAACATCTTCAGGCTCAAACACAGTTTTCATATCTCTGTCAACTGGGTAATTTAAAAAAGATGTTTGTAATCATTTGTATTGTATGATCTTTTCTCCCCTACTCCTCCTTTCTCAAGAAGCACAGCAATCCTGGCTTTGTCTTTAGTAGACACTATTTTCACTTTTATTGTAATCACTACAAAATGTCATTGTCAGAATCCTACTACTGCCACCAGCAAGCATAGATGTAGTCAGCTGTATTTTAAACATCTTGTTCTATGCGTCTAAGTTGGTAAATCAGCTACCTTTGTCACTATCAAAGGTGAAACCTTGCCATTTGAAGGGTGTCCTGGGTTCAGCGGCAGTGGTCATTTTTCTCCCACCACCCTTAGGTGCCGCCGTACCAGACATGCTAGAGCTTCAGTATGAACTGGAGTCAAAGGCAGCCAAATGGTATGCCACGATTGAT
>JARCZZ010015313.1:0-14044 GCA_030323915.1 Brotogeris chrysoptera
GTATTCTCTTCCCTTGTTATTTCCCTTGTCATTATTATTATTGGTGGTAGCAGCAGTGGTTTGTGTTATACCTTAGTCACTGGACTGTTCTTATCTCAACCCATGGGAGTTACATTCTTTTGATTCTTCTCCCCATTCCCTTCCCCCCCCCCCCAATAGGAGTGGGGGGGAAGAAAGAGGGAGAAGTGAGTGAACAGGCTGCGTGAGATTTACAGCTTGAACCACGACAGCTATGTAACTTCTTTCAGCTATGCACGCTGAAATATCATAATAAACCCAGCAACACCCTGGCCGTCTTGCAGTTTTTTTGGTCTTCACCAGAAAGCCTTTCTACATGCCCCAGGAAATTAGGCAGCGGTTTTACAGTGTCGAAAAACAAGAACCAGCCTAATTGTATCAATCTGTTTGTAACTGACTTTCAATTTTCGGGAAAGCTAATGACTTTATAAGCCACTGTTTCACCTTATTTCCTTAACAGAGGGGAAGTGTTACAATGAAGCTCACCAGTTTGTTAATCCCATCTTGCATGCCTCACCACAGCTTTCAAGTAACACATGAAAAAATGGCTACAATTCTCTACATTGAGAAAGACCATGCTACACAGTCATAAAAGTACACTATAATTAAATGATTGTACACTATAACTAAATGATCACCAGCTGTGGTTTTAATTAAATACCAGAGCAATAATGTCCATACACATGGAGCTGTGAGAACACTGCTGTAAGCAGCTGTGATACAAGAGGACACTGCGAAAAACAACTTGTTCTCTGAACATTGGAACTAACACGGCAGACTTCCTATGGATTTCTTTGTCCTATTCCCACACTGCAGTCAGCTCAACTCTTCTTCACATCTCCTAGCACACCCCAAACTGAGTAATAAACAGCACTAATTGTGTCTAGTTTTATAGTAACACTGCTGCCTGGCCTGGCAGCTCCTGCTAAACAAGGGTACCCAATGAGTGAATTACATCAGCCCCCCTGCTCAATACAGGGTCTCTTTTCTGCAAGTAACCAAAATATATCTTTATTAATTACAAGGAAAGTTCGTTGTATCTTTTACAGTCCAGAATTATAATTTCCTTTCATTACATGGACCAGTCCAGTTTCCAAGTATTAGTAAAACAATAAAAAAACCTAAACAAACAACGTACTGAAAGGGAAGACTAGACAACAGGAAGTACAGGAAGTTGTAACACACCGAGGAGGGCTGCCTGGCATACTCTTCGGTTTCCTGTATGCATCCAGTCCACCCAGCAGTATGGCATACACAAGTGGCGCTGTGTCAGTGACAATAGATAATGGTCCATGGTGAAACACACAAAAATACAAAAGTACTGTTTGGCACGGGTTGTGGGAACATAACCATGAAAACAGGGGAGTTAACACCACTGTTAGCAAAAGGGAGTCTTATACCAGTAAACATCTGTTCACATGCTGGCCACACATGCGCTGATGTTGCAAGTTGCAATTTCACATTCCAACCCGAAGGGGGACATAAGGACCCATGCAGAGACTGGTGAAAAGGCCAGATGTGCATCTTGACTTGGGGGACACCCTGACGACGCACAGCCTACCACCCCTCCAACCAGGCAACATGTTCCATTCTCTTTCTCATGCTCAGCGGTACCCCATGTAACCAGGGGTTGGTATGTATGGGACCTGCTTTGCATTTATATACATATATATATATATGCTTTGCACTAATAACTCAATAAACAGACTAGAGCATTTGATTCTTTACATTGTGTTTGGTGTCCAGTCTTTGCACATGGGAACCCTACAAACCTGGAACATAACTGGCAGTGAGGACAGCATTCTTGTACAAACACTGTAGACTGAGAACAGGGCTTGGTCAGTGGGGCGCGTAGCTGCACCAAGAGGCTCTGTTCTGTGTGTGCGAAAGCAGGGCTTGGTCTGTGTGTGAGCTGTCAGGGTTGCTTTAAGGTTGTTGTGTAATATGCTATTGCCGTATTTCATAGGAAAGAGCCTTGGGCTGCGGCTCCTTCTGTGGAGCAACTGGGGTGGACGCAGGAACCATGGAGCATGTTGTGTGATACAATAGAGACCTGTACTAATGTAGGACCTGAACCGTGGGGAGCTAAGGACCCCACGGGAGTGTTAAAGTATCGGGGCGAATTTGCAGAAACCCCTCATACTGGCTCAAAGGAGTGACAGAGTCATGCTGGAAGCATAACAGGCTGCTTGCTGCTTGCCTACAAAGCCATGGTAGATAAGAACACAGAGTTGGTGCAATAAGTAGCAGATTAACATTCCAAGCTAGAAAGGGTTAAAACAGAAGTGCTGTTGCAGAGGCAAGCATTTGTAGCTGCTGCAGAGCAGGGTGAGCAACTTGGGGAAAAATGTGCCACCCTAGCAGAAAAATATGCTGTTCACGTTGCTAAAAAAAGGAGCAATAAAAAAGATCTAAAGGCGGCGAGGCCACAGGTCCCTGCCCTTGTGCCTGATCCCAGCTGGGAGCTGGAGACATGGAATGGAGATATGTGGGGTACCAGTGAGTCAGAATCAAATACTAAAACCAAGGCAGACATGAAAAAGGAAGGAGCCCGTGCAGCTCCTATGTTTAAATGTAAGATGATTACCAGGGCAAATGGACAAGTAAGAACAGATGAACTGACAGACTACAGTCCTGAGGAGATTAGTAATTTATTAGATAAATGCTAGCAGAGACCAGGAGAGAAACCCCCAAACTGGCTGGCTCGCCTCATGGAGGAAGGAGCCAATACTGTATTACTAGACAGGGTAGATGCGAGAAAACTCATGGGACCCACCTCTGATCCGTATGTACAATCCACCTTACGTTGCATAGGAGACCAATATGTCACTATGATTGCAGTAGTTGGAATGTCAGATCAATATACTAATGATGGTGCTCAGCTGCCTGCGGCTAAAGAGTGGACCACTCTGTGGCAAGCCTGAGGGCATGAAACTAGCTGCCTTAGTGGGCTCCTCTGAGCTTTACATGTAACAGCTCTTAAGTCCCAGAACACGGAACACACTTTTAGAGAGATGTCCACCAGGATGGAAGGCGTATCTCATACTCATACTACTATCAGAACAAGGAAACCCCACTGAACATGTGATTGAAAAGCTAAGCCAATTAGGGGATTTACCGGGGCTGGGCTCAGACAAAGTGGCTCAGGACCAGGGGAAAGTAGGAAAGGAAGAGATACAAAAAACTGCAAGCTGCCCTGTTCCCGCTATGTGGATAATTAAAGAAGAAGAATTGCTGATAGTGCACCTGGGTCTGGAGCAGGCCAGGGAGTGTTTGGGTGCACGGGTGCAAGGTAGGACTGGGAAACAGCCTGAGGAGTGATTGTTTACAAAATGGAATTTATAGTGACTGAAGACAGTCACTGCGATTGATGTGGTTTCTGTGTGGCTTCATAGCCCAGATCTAAACCCTCTGGTGTTCCAGCAGGCTGCCCATGTCACTGTTCAGGCCTGGAGGTGAGTGCCTGGACTGGGGGGGAGACTACTTCCTTTGCGGGTGTTCACCGGGGGTCTCAGGAAACCTTTTTGTCTTTTATAGACCGACTGGACAATGCTAGGCAAAGGCAGATTGACGGTCATGAGGCTGCTCATACATGGAACTGTTGGAACAAGACTGAAGGAGGGCCATGAGGATGATGAGGGAACTGGAGCACCTCCTGTATGAAGACAGGATGAGAAAGTTGGGGTTGTTAAGCCTGGAGAAGAGAAGGCTGCGGGGAGACCTCACAGCAGCCTTCCAGTATGTGAAGGGGGCCTATAGGGATGCTGGGGAGTGAATCTTCATGAGGGACTGTAGTGAGAGGACAAGGGGTAACGGGTTCAAACTTAAACAGGGGAAGTTTAGACTGGATATGAGGAAGAAGTTCTTTCCTGTAAGGGTGGTGAGGCACTGGAATGGGTTTCCCAGGGAAGTTGTGAATGCTCCACCACTGGTGGTGTTCAAGGCTGGGTTGGACAGAGCCTTGGGTGGCATCGTCTAGTGGGAGGTGTCCCTGCCCATGGTAGGGGGGTTGGAACTAGATGATCATAAGGTCCTTTCCAACCCAAACCATTCTATGATTTTTATTTTGGCTAGCATATGAGGGTGCAGGCGGCAATTGCGGGGCTGTGCTAGCCCCAGCCAGAGGAAAATTTAGACATTGTTGAGTTGGTTGGGGCATGCTGGGATGTCAGAGCAGAGGCTCGGAGGGCTTCTGTATTGGCTGCTGCATTAATTATTCTGGTCTTATTGGTCATATTAGGTTGCACTGCAACCTGCCTGTACCATTAACAATGGGTAATGACATAGCTGACTCCCTGACTGTTAAAACTGTGCAGTTTACTTTTGCAGCTGCTTCACATTGCTTTTTTTCATCAGAATGACTGTTGTAAAGAAACACTTTAACTTGCCGCCTTCTCAAGCAAAGCAAATTGTTAGGTCTTGCCCTATCAGTCAACAGCTCAGTCCTCATTTGCCATGTGTGTAAATACTCATATGGCTTAAAGGCAAACATGGTACTGTGATCCTCTGGGCCCAAAGAAATGGGAAGGGCCAGTGGAACTGATAACCTGAGGGAGGAGGTATGTTTGTGTCCTCCTACCCACAGGTCTGTGATAGCTGCCTGCGAAGTCTGTCAAGCCATACCATGAGCTGGATAGACAAGTTGAAGAACCTGATGCCTCAGCTACAGGAGCTGACCTTGAAGACCCTGAGTGAAATGAGACAGAGGAAGAGAAAAAGGAATGATTTGCAAAACATCACTTTGGGGCAACTGAAAACTAACAACTTGAGTATGTATACTTGCAATGTAGCTATTATTAGAAGCAGTGATTTTGTGTATAAACCACCTGTATTTACTAGCCAGTTGCTAACAAGAAACTACACCTCGTATTGTATGGATTTGTCACTTGTAAAACGATGTTAGAGCATGCAAATTTACAGCAGCTAGAAAATGCTGAGGCAGAAGCTAGAAAGACTCTAATACAATGGTAGTGTTATAAAGCAGGTAATGGAACAAATTAAGAGGGTGGGAGAACCCCACTGGTGGGAAATTTTCTTTGGCTAGTCCCCCACTGCCACCAGCATCTTCAACACGCTGCTGCACCCTGCAGTAGTTACACTGCTAATGTAAATCTGTGTGTGTTTTGCATAGCAGCGACCTGTTACTGGATGAGGCAGGTGAAACTCCGCATTGACAACAAGGCGCAGGTACTAAGGTTGGCCAAATGCCTCCTACCATAGTCAAGGGCAAGACTGGGTTGGCCTCTGCGTCTGCCACCACGAACCTTTAGCTCCACTGTTGGCTGCAACCCAGCAGGCATTGAGTGGTGGGGACACATGCCATGCCAGATCTTGATGTGAGGGATGGCCTTTTCTGCTATAAGAGAGCCATCCAGGAGGGAAGGGCAGGCCAAGCAACCTGTGGTTTGCACAAGAGATGATCTAGTCCAAATCCCCTGCTCAAGCAGGGTCATCTAAAGCAGGTTTCATCACAAGCATAAGTAACTATTATAAATAGTAATAATATACTAAATAACTATAATATTTGAATTTTTGATTCTCAAAGGCTAATGCCAAGAAGCTGCCCTTGTGTGATTTAAGATTCTTTAAGCAGAGAAGGGGATAAGGACAGCCAAGGAATGTGTCTTTGGAAGTAACAGCATCTATCTCCAGGTTCTCAAGACTCCCAGTGTATCTGACCAACGCACTGGTGAAACCTTGTTTACGGAACCTGGACATCACTGCTTTGCTTTTCCTCCATGTCATCTGGAGACTTGTTACCATCTAATATACATATATTTGCTTTGCACAAATAACTCAATAAATAGACCAGAGCATTTGATTGTTTGGTGTCCAGTCTTTGTACGTGGGAATCTTACAAACCTGGGACAGGTGCCTCTAGCTACTACTGCAATACATAGCAAGGTGGGCACAGCTACTATAGCTTCACATTCTTTGCAGAATCAAGCAATTCCAATTCCTTTAAAAAAGGTGTTTCAAAATATTGCTTCTTCTTCCCTTAAGGTGTGAGTGTCCCCACAGACCATGCTTCCCAGTGTTTCGGTATTGCACACAGCAGGGTGGGAAGTAGAATAGGATCTTTGGATGTTGCTGTAACACAAGCAAGTCAACATGTGAACAGAGAGCTACAAACAACAAAGAAGTCATTCCAGGCAAAAAAGCTCACATTCAAAGTGAGCTTTTAAAGTTGGACACATTCCATCTAAAAGTCACAGCTGGAAGGCAGTAGGTCGTGGCTGTAACTCCGCAGAACCGAACCACTATGCGATATGACAACTGAAGGAAAGAAGAATGTGCAGCTATTTGGCATACTGCTTTTTTCCTCCCCTCAGCAAACAGGGATAGACAATGCAGACTTAGTATCACTAACACTAATAAGAGACATTTACAGATCAAGGTGGGCTGCCTCTTAATGACACAAGATTGTGAAACAGACCATGATCTTTGTACTTTGTAAAAATTAATGTAGACACTGCAAAGATTTGGTTGTATAACATATTGGTCAGAACCTTTAAGCAACATCTCCTATGGAGAATTACTTCAGAGAAAACAGGTAATTGACAAAGCCTGTACTGAACATAAACTTCATACAGGTCCAATACAGCTACTATTGAATTCCACCACACAGTAATGCCGATGCACCCTAATTGTAAAACAGGACAGGCAAGGTCAACAGAAGTGAGAGCAATGATGGAAAAGGGATCATACAAAGTGACCAACTTACTTCTCTACTGTCATCCAAGGGAATAAGAATTCTTTCATAAAAGAAATCAGATGCATAGTATTAATAAAACTCCATCACATATCTTAACTTGGAAACTACAATTTTTGTGATACTTTTTTGTGATATATCCCATTTATACCAAATGCTTTCCTGCCAGTTTTTAATACACTGAACATATAATAACAATTATTAATAAAACCCCCAAATTGTGCATTGCATGCTATCTTTAAAATGCAAACCCCTGTACAGCTAATTTTTGAAAGACACAGTAATATAAAAAAAAATTACAAGCACCAACCTAAGAAAAGCAACCTCCTGAACTCTCTTCCAGCCTCCTTTATGAATACAGTCTTTTGCCTAATATACTTGCTTCTATAAACTTCTCATACAATACTGTATACACAATTAAATAATGTATATTTTGCACAGTGCTTTAAACAATCATTTTGGTTCTGGGTGAAATATTCTGTGCGGGTACAAATAAAAATGTTTAAAAAAATGTTGCAATGTTTGCTAGCAGTCAGGTTTCTCAAGAATTTTGTGGGGAAAAGAATACAAAAGCGGATGGGATAGTAATGCGAATTGAATGCCAATGAAGCAGGGGCCTACTTGTCTGTAGCACATACCGCCGGAAGTGTTCTGAGGCCATGAACAAAAGAAAGATGCAGAGGGCAATGAAGGCAGTTGCCAAAAACCTGGTAAACTAAGGTTAAAACACTGCAAAGCTGTAAATTACTCTTGCACTCAGCATTTATTCTTTGCCATTGTAAACTGTGACCCTCATCACTAAAGCTTTTTTCTTTTCATTAGCCTGGACCCAGACTAATTAAACTATATTGCTAAAACCAGTTGTACTCACTGCATAAGTTTACTATTTTCAACACAATAATAAGGATGTAAGAGTATACTTCTCTCTGAAATTAAAGAACTAATCTAATCTTTTTCCTTATTTCCTGCCTTCCACAGGTACAGTACTGCTGAACATCAGTTTCAGAATACACAGATGGTCAGAAATGTAACCTCTGACTTCAAGGAAGCTATAAAAGCATCAAGATCACAATAATGAGATACCAACCCATACATCAACACAAAGCAGCCAAACACCAAAAGACCGATCTATTTGTTCTGGGCGTGTCCTCCTCTGTGGCTGACCAGTAAACCCCTACACCATAGAAGAGAACTCAGAGGAGATGGGCCTGTGAAACCCAGGGAATAATGCAGAGTTTTACTATCACAGCTGTTGCGAAGAAGCTGTCTTGATCTCAACACCAAGGGGACCTGAGGGTGGCCTTTGGTTTAGGTAAGCAGCTATCAACAGCTGGAGTGGATCACCTGGTGGTATAAAGGCTTCCTTAGAGAAGTGCGAATATCAGGCCAACAAGGGATAAGTGTAGATGTGACTCAGCACAACACAGCATGTAAAACCCAGAAAACTAGCAAAATAAATTCAGAGAGCAGTGGGCCTGAGCTAGCTTCAACCCACAGATATCCTTCCTACCAAGAGTGAGGACACCCATCATTGTCATAGTGACCATGTTAAATTACTATGGGAATCACATAAATTACTATGGGAATCACACTGGTATCATGATTGAACTATGCATTGCAGTTGCTGTATTCTGCTATGGGTAACTTACATTTGTATTGTGCTCTTGGTATGTTTTGTATCACTCTGCTAAATGAGAAATCCCATGCAGCATCAACTATCTTCTAGTAAGTAAATCTGACTTTAAATACGACACCCTCCAGCATGGTGTTTTCATTTTCCTAAAGGAAACTGGTGAGAGAATATTGGGCTCTGACATCCTCTCTTTTCTTTTGTTTCCCTTTCGCATGGTTTAGTGCAGATAGCCTGCAACACAGGTGTTTTCTGTTGTACTGCTGCTACTCCCTTCAATGATAGGCAGTATACACAAAAATAGCTGATATCCAGAATGCTGTCTCACCTCTGAAAATCTCCCCCTTTTTTTTGGATTTGAAAGCCCAAGCAGCTTTGTTAAAATAGAGACAGGAGAAGTAGAGGACAGGACAGAAAATACAGTCAGAATCTCATTTGAAACTGCAGAAAGGGCAAAACCAACAAACGCCTATACATTGTATTTTCTGTCTATAACGCTGTCAAGGAAATAAAAAGGTTGGTAATGTAAATTCATAATGAAAACCACATTTTAAAACACAGAACAATAAAATCTTGCCTGGATTTTAACTTCAGGAATCTGTTTAAAAGAACTTTTTAAGAAAGAAGTTAAAGATATAAAGTTTGTGTTATAGACATGGGCTATACATAAAAACTCAAATGCATTGTCAAGCATACATTTTACCAGGAACACAGATCAGCATTATTTTCACTAATAAATAATACTTAATAAAAGCAATCATTACATAAATGTGTAGCTGCTCTCAATCATTTTCCTTCTCAGTCATACACAACTTTCATATCACCCTTCCCAGCCACGCTCCGTGAAAGCTGCATTTTTATGGTCGAAGAGATAAAATTAATGTTACCAAAGTCCACTCCTGTGAACATATTGACATGATGGAGTAGAAGAACTTAAAAGAACAACCATCTCCCAGAAGCAGTGAGAGGACAGCTCAATATCCCCTAGACACTTTCAGTTGTATGATCTCTAGAGCATAGACCTGAAATACTACAGTCAACAGCCCTTTAAGTAATTACCTAAGACAAAGTCAAAATGACTGGAAAAGCAGTATCACTGAATTGCTGGATGTGCCCACCAACATGCCCTGAAACTATATGCTTAACGCAACTGTTATGTGCCAATAAGAAGCTTACAAAGTTTTAGTAACACCCAAAATGGACATTTTGTGACTATGCTGCTAAAGCACGTACTGTTGTATTAGACATTAGAGTTACTTCATATGCTTGTGAAATACTAAACAAATAATGTGCAAATGCAAGCCAGGATGGAGCCATCCAAGTTCTAGAAAAACAAAGACCAAGTGTTTGCAAGACATACTTTGTTTTAATTTGAAAAATCTGCAGAAGATGTGTTCAATTTGCTTGCATTATTTATGCACAATTTCAACAGATTTTTTTTTTAACTGGAAATTAACATTTGCAAGCACTTTCAAACAATTTCTTAAAACAAAAGAACCAAAGAATTTCCACCTTAACTGCAGCAAAAAAATGTTTGATAAACAAGTAATCTAATGCTATTGCAGTGGGTAGGATCAGTTTTAGAATGTATTAAAAGAGAAAATAATAAGTAATAATGGAAAAGAGATTCCTTTCAAAAATTAATCTGACAATTCACACTTGGTAAATGGAGCGCATTGCTAATTTGTATTTCTGAGTGTGCCTGATAGCTCTAGTAGGACAGCCTAACTGCTCTAGCTCTGTTACAACAAATGTTTTACACCTTCATGGAAAAGAAAATTTTAGGTGACAAGAGAAGAAAACCCTAAAAAGGAGACTTAAAAGTAACTATAGGAGACAAACACCTGAATCTGCAGATTTCATAGAACAACTACATTTTGCAAAGTCTGCTCTTCCGGGATTTTTAAGAACCTTAACTGTCACAGTGCAGGCCAGCCCCACGTGTCTGCACCAATAGTCTCTTACCTGGCTTTGCACCATGTATGAATGCTCAACCTTGGTTTTGGTCTCCAAAGAAGGAACCTCTTGCCACTTCCACTCCCAGTGAGAGAGCAAACAGTAATGCAGGAGATGGAAATGGGGTGGTGAGGAGACCATGCTTAGGACAAAATATTGTCTTCATTTCAACTTAGCCTGAACACACTGTCTGCAACCACAGCCTTTAAGTAAAAAAAAAATAATAAAAAATTAAAATTTAAAAATTTGGTGTTAATACACCATTATGAGAGAAAGGAGGCTTCCATGTTCATACTGAGCAGTATTTGGACCCACTTCAGTAAACTGAATGTAACATTCCTACCCTCCTTACAGTTATTCTCAATATAATTTAAGAAAGGCAAATTGACAGAAAGAAGAAAAACATATGTTTGTTACCATCTCCCCTTCTGCCCAACACAACTGGAGAAGAAGAAAGGAGAAGAATAGTGATGTTCAGTGCAGATACTTAACCCTTGTAAATCTCAGGATGCCAAAATCCCTTCCCTCTGTTCCTTTCCAATTTGCAAGGACCACTGCCCAGATGACAGGCATACCATTCTTCCCTCAGGAATGACAGGAGTGGAAAACTCATCCCAAGAATGAACCTCATCAATCACTTGCATTTATCATTAAAGTGACTCACATTCTAGTGCTGGATACAACAGTGTCACAGACAGGGTGTAAGCTTGTCTACATTGACTTGTTTTCCAACAGATCCACCATTTTTTATATCCCTTTAACTTGCCCCTTCAACTTCAGCCTCTTCTGACTTGAGAACAATCCAGATCTTTCAAACAAACAACCCAGCCCTCTGAAGTCTAAGCAGACCTTACACATTGTAACTTAATTTCTATCTTAACTGGCTTTGGGGTTCTAATCCTTACACACGGAAAGGAGCTATTTCTCCCACAAGTCTCAATCACATGCTTCGAAACTATTACATCCTCCTCCACATTCTCCATAGACTATGAGAAGACTGGACACTCTTATACGCCCAGTGTGACAAAATTACACTATCATCTTTCAAATAGTTAAAAAAAAAATATTAAATGGGCAGAGATTTAAGAAAAAGTCCTCAATTCACTTCACTTAAGTCTCTCAACTAGGCAAAACCAACCAGGCCTTGTAGCATGTAACTGATGCAATTTACATGTTAAACTAAAAGAAAACCCAGAAACAAGCCAAACAACATCCTACAACATCTCCCCAGAAGAAGAACAACAAAAAACCTCAGATAATTCATATTCTTGGAGCCCAAGTTGTTTAGTCTGACCTTCCAAGTAACACTGACAATAACATTACATCGGGAAACTAGATGATCTTTTTAGTCTCTTCCAACCCAAACCATTATATGATTTAAAGACAGAGTTGGGAGGCTCATCATGGTCAACTTTTCTGAAGTAAAGCCTGCAAACACCACATGCTACTAGTTAAGGATCCTAGGGATTTCCTCAGCTGAGTCAAAAAGTAAAATTAATAATACTTAAAAATCTTCAAATGAGAATTACCATATAAACACTTTGCAGAAATGGGTGATGCTACTTCTTTCCATAGAAAAGAATAAATGAGATTGTTTTTCTTCCGCAAACATCACACATGGTGGGAATGGAAGACCTGGCACTGGAAGCCAGGTGTTTCATTTCCCAGACCAGTGCTCTAATCATTCAACCATATTGGCAGGCACAACACAGTGTTAACACTGCTTACTAGTATATTTCATGCACAGTAGAATAAATGCTACAGTACTGATATAAAAATGGTTAGTTCTTAGAAACTAATAAAACTGTGAGGTCAATACTCTCTTTTTTTTAATTAAAAGGTGACTTTGAGAGGTTTTTGGTCACAAATAATGGAATTTTTTTTAATTTTTTTTTAGGTTAGTACAATGGGAATTGGCAAGCTTGTTTTGAAATAGTAACTGAGAAGAGACATTTCATTCACATAAAACCACAAACGCACCAGTGATTTTATCTGTCTGAAGCAAGAACATGGAGAGAATGAAAGAAAAGCTTTTATTGTTGTACTACAGTGAATACGGAAATGATATTTTTTTCTTTCCCCACTGTAGATACTAAAATTTGGTAATACTGTTTTGGAAATTCTGTAGTAGATATTAAAGTCAAGATATATCAATCTGCCTTGGCTGAACAGAGAAACAAAAAAGGTTTACGCAGCCCCTCTGTATCAGAAGCAAACAAAAAAAGACTTTATAGATCACCATATGTACGTTAAACTATATTAATGCAGCAGCTATAATGCAGGGGAAAAAGCAACCTAAAAAGGAACAAAGATATACACAAGCTATACTCAGCACTAGTGTCCAAACAGAGAGTGTTAAATTGGCTGTACATTATTTAGAGTTAAGAAAGCAGGACCTTAAACGGGAATTGAAATAATAGCTATAGTTTATGTTAGTTCCAACTTCATATTTCTAGGAAGTGCTGCAGTAATTTCAAAACGCCCTCTTTTCTTTTATAAATTAATCATAGTGTTCTGTTGTCAGACATCATGGAAATACAGGACCAGCTGACAGAGTTCTTACCTTCATTTTAAATGATGACCAAATTAGTTCTTGACAAACCACCTATCAGTAGATAAAAATATACCTCTCACTGTATTTAAGAGGTATGTTTGAAAATGCAACCTGGATTTTAAAAGACCTATAAAATCAGAGCTAATCCAATGTATGTGCTGCTGCTTAGGGAAGCAAACTCTGTGACATGACCAGTCTGAAAGATTGGTAGTGATAAAGGTTTGATGAATGGTACTGGACTATAGAACAATTCACACTGCATAGTAAGTCCCTAGCCCAATCTCCTGCTCACAGCAGAGTCAAGACTGCTCAGGACTTACTGCACAGCTGAGTCTTGAAAACCTTCATGCATGGAATCTGCACAAGCTTTCTATTGTAATCAGTTCCCTTCCTTGACTGTTCTCACAGGGAAAATTTTCCCCCATATATTCAATTAACTCTCATTTCAATTTATGCATATTGCCTATGCACCCTCCCACCGTGCAATTCAGCAAGAGCCTGACACCTCCTCTGTGATAACAACCAGGCAGACTCAGGGGGCTTCTGTCACATCAACCTGAAGCCTCAACAAGCCCACATCCCTCAGCCTCTCTTCCCACAAAGTGTCCCTGACCATCTTGGTAGGCCTCCACCACTGGACTCACTCGTCTTTATGGGACTGTAAGGCCCCAAACCAGATGCACAGCCACAATACACACACAGTGGTTTTAAAAACGGACTTAAAACCATGACTGTTATTTGTTAGCTAAAGAGCTTCACCAATGATGCTCAGCTGCTATGAGATACAAAAAATAACTGGCAGAAATAATGAAGAAGTCTTCCCAAAGACCCTTACAGAAATGCAACAAGGCTACAGCAGAGAAGCAGCTTCTGCCACTGTGACCTGGGTTCAGCAGTAGCAGTCATTTTCCTCCTTAGTAGCTGGTGCAGTGCTGTGGTTTTGACTTTCAGCCTGGGAATAACACCGATGGTTTTAGCTGCTGCTCAGTAATGTTTACTCTGACTAAAGACTTTCTGAGTCTCATGCTCTGCCAGGGAGGAGGGGAAGTCGGGAGGAAGCAGAGACAGGACACCTGACCCAAACTAGCCAAAGAGGCATTCCATACCACAGCACGTCATGCCCACTATATAAACTGGGGGCAGTTACCCAGAAGGGTTAGATCACTGCTTGGGT
>JARCZZ010015313.1:14224-36083 GCA_030323915.1 Brotogeris chrysoptera
TTCTGAGTCTCATGCTCTGCCATGGAGGAGGGGAAGTCGGGAGGAAGCAGAGACAGGACACCTGACCAAAACTAGCCAACGAGGCATTCCATACCACAGCACGTCATGCCCACTATATAAACTGGGGGCAGTTACCCAGAAGTGTTAGATCACTGTTAGAGTCGGGCTGGGTATTGGTTGGCAGGTGGTGAGCGGTTGTGTTCTCTTCCCTTGGTATTTCCCTTATCATTATTATTATTGATGGTAGCAGTAGTGGTTTGTGTTATACCCTAGTTACTGGACTGTTCTTATCTCAACACATGGGAGTTACATTCTTTTGATTCTTGTGCCTTTCCCTCTGGAAGCGGGGGAAGGAAGAGGAGGGAGTGAGCAAGTGGCTGTGTGGTTTTGGGTTGCTGGCTGGGCTTAAACCACAACACACTACAACTTTGCTAAAAAACCCCAAACAAACAAGCAAAAAAACAACCAAAAAAAACACCCCGAAACACACACACACAAAACAAACCCACAAAAAAAACCCAACAGTGAAACACCCAAACAAAAAAGCCCTAGATAATGCATTCACTGAATACATTCAAGTAGAAACACCAAGTATCTCATGAACACTTAATTGCAAATTTAATTAACTTACTTGTACTTAGACATAATACCACAATACAGTAAACAAGGTGGTAAGCTGTGCAATGGTATAAACTGGGGAGTCCCATCTTATCTAACTTCTTCAGTACCTGTAAAAGGGAACTAAAAATGTACTAATAACATCTGCAAATCAGAGTATACAGGGTGGTGCCAGAAACACCAGTGAAGACTGAGAAGCAATACAATGGACGTACAAAGATGGTTTGGAAATGTAATTTGGAAGAAGGCCAGGTAAAACTACATGAGGTGGTATTATGCTAAGAGGGAGTTAACACATAGGAAGACCTGAGGGAGGCACAGAGGGAAAGTGAAGCAGGGAAAAAGAAAGAACTGTGTCCTTATGGAAGGATTCTTTCGAGGGAGTCAAGATGATGACAGCTCTTATGTGTGCAGCTCAGTAAGAAGCCATCTGGAATAATCCATGAGTCCTGAGAAACACACCACCAAGTGGAAACTGAGGTACTGAGAGAAATTAAGAGGGGAAAAAGAACCCCAACCAATCCAAAACCATATAAAGCCACTAACCTCATTGCTTTGTGTGTCCATTTACCTACTGTCAACTGACATCTTCATCACAACACTTTTGTACATCTGTGAGGCACATGAAGCTGAGGTGCATAATCTAGGTAAGTGGCAAGGAGCATGAGCAGTTAATTCCAGGGTATGGAACCAATGAGCAAATGCATTTTTGGCCCACAAAAATTCAGATACAGAAGAATAGGAAAGGGATTATGATTTTTTTCTGACTGTATGCTTTCACTCAATTCAAAAAATCCCCCAAGAGACATTTTTGAATTTCTATTTAGACATGTTGAGGAGTTGGAAAAGGTTCTAAAATACTACAGAGCAGTAGTAGACAAAAGTATACGCAAGGTACACTGAACACTAGTGTTAAGAATAGAATACAGAAAAATCCTGCATTAACTGCAACAGTCAAGCAAATAATCTCTAAGGCCTTTGCCACAGCTAGCATTCTATGACACTTTTAAGAACCATATTTGCATTTAGTCCTCTTAATCTTGTATTTAGAACATAAAAGTGTATGTGAAAACAAAAAACAAAAAGGGGAAAAAACCCAAAGTATAGAATCATTCTTGCCCAAAAGCCTTACAAAAATACAACTTAAATTTAGAAAGAAACAAAACAAAACTTAGCAGCACAACTAGATTTTTACCAACAGATCTGTATTACTGTATTGGTACCTTTTCTGCATAAGATAACAGCTTTTCCCAAATACGTCTCTGGTAAGAATAAAGAATCATGTATGAATTCTTTAGAAAAGTCACACTTGTCATAAATGAGCAACACTGCAGGAAAGCATGAAAATCCATTAACTGGATAGCCTCTTGCAGTTCTGATTGGCATTCTTCTTATCTTGCATTTCATGCCTGCTGTGGGGCAGCGAGTGAGTGAATAGCACAGAGCCTGGCTGTCAGAGGGGTCAACCCACCAGAGTGGTCCCACACACTGAGTGACCCAGCATGCTCACGGGTGAGAGAATACATATTACAGCACCTTGATCCTTTCCCTTCTTCCAAATATACTCTAAAGATAATTTTGTTTCAGTACGTGATTACAACGACAACAGAGAGAACAAAGGAGTAAGTCGAAGTGGCAAGTAACTGAGTCTAGCAATGTTTTTGGTTTTTTCAAAACTACCTAAATTTGAGAACTGTAAAGATGTACTAATATAGCTTGTTAAAATGAACTTTCCAAAACCTAAGTGAGATGTTACATAATTCACTAAACACACAGACAATACTATGTGTCAGAGCAGAAGACTTCAACAAGCGCCTAAAAATAACTTTCAAAAAATGAGGAAATACGCTTCTAAAGGAGCAATTCTGACTTTGCTGCTTTCATGCTGGCTGTAATCCAATACAGCAAGAAAGAGGCTTGCCTCTGCAGGTCTGCCTAATGCACAACTAATTTCAGAGAGAAGCAATCATCAAATATCAATCTGTTCTTTATTCTAAAACAGCCAGAACACAAAATGAGTTACAGGAATATCACATGGCAGTCACGTGCACTGTAGCTCTTCAGAACACATCTGAAATGAGTTTTACTACAGCCAAAAGGTTCCTTCTCTTGGAGTAAGAACTGACAAAAAGTCCATGGCCATAAAGCTTCTTCCAGATTATTTACAATTAAACTTCTGGGTTTTTTTATGGAAGCTCTAAGGGAACAAAAAAAAAAAATGGACAAAAATGATAGCAAACTGTCATATAGAGGAAGCCAGGCAAACTCTGCTTATGAAGCAAGCCCCAGAGATTCTATGACCACAAACCTTGGTCCTTAGTCAAGAGCATGGAATTAGCCTACAGCAGTGAAAACAAGTACCAGTGTAAAGATCAAGGGAACAAATGCTGTCTCCATTGTCAAAGAACAGCATCTCTTTGTCCTGAAAGGCTTCTCTAAAAGAAAACAAGACTCACTCAGCTGAGATACTTCAAGGAAATACCTAGTTTCTCAGTCCTCATGACCATTCTTCATGATTCGCTAGTAAACTCAGTAGGTCACAGCTTAAGCTGAGTTGCTTGTTAACACTCTATCTCTTCATTGCGTACATGCACCTTCATACACTCCTGCAGATCTATGCTGTTAGTTCGCACCAGCATTCTGTCTAGAGCCAGTCACACACCGTACTGTTTACTTGCACCTTCTGTCCACATAATGAAGAATGTATCAACGACCTCTCTCTTTGCCCAATCTCCATGTCACTTAGAGTGGGAAAGCTAATATCATCCTTTCAGCAATACTCATCCACAAGAGAAAAGGGCTAACTGGTTGATTCACAGCGAGATTCTTCCTGAAGTTTGCAACTTCTTCCTCTCCAGTGCCTTCCTCTATCATTAAAGGCCTGCTTTGTGTTTCAGTCAGTTGTTCCTGTAGCTCCTCCAAGACACCTAAAATGGCTTTGAAAAACGCTGTTGTCTTTACATCCTAGCCTACATCCCCCCTCAAAATATTTCTGCTGTCTCTGTGGCAAATTTTTTGACCTTGTCCTCACAGGCATTTCATTCTATAGAGTTTTGTGGGGAAAGGCTCACTTTTGCCTGGTTTTGATGTTATTCTTAAGTTAGTTTTGATCCACCCTGTAAAGGAGGAGCAAAAGCTGCCAGGTAAGCAGGACTGTGACAGATTTACCCGAAATCTGAAAAGCAAAATGGCAATCCTGGTGAGAAATAAGCAAGTCTGCTACTGGGCTGTGATGTCTCAGTTTCTAGATGCTTGCTTATGCTTCCCAGAGCATTCTGGAAATAGGGAGGTAGAATTTATCCCCTCTCAGACTGTGAACAACTGGGCTGGGGATGCTGATAGAAGATAGTCAGAGAGAGCATATGAGCAAGCAAGAGTGTTAAGATGCGCAGGCCTGCCTCTCCAGGCACAGACCAGTCTCCCAGTGAGATCTGTAAAGCATGCAATGAGCTCAAACAAGGAAGAGGAAGAATGCACAAGAGGAAGGCCTGTGGACACAGCTGAGTGTGTAGACTGCATATACTAGCCCTCATTGTTTACTTTGCTATAGTGTCACACAATGACAATAGGATGGGAAGGGAGATCTCCAACACGAACAGTAACTTGTATATTTTGTCTGGAAATAGAAGGTTTCCCACACTAGATCAGAAAAGTATCCTATCTGAGGTGCTCTCCTCAGTTTTGATTAAAGCCCTGCCTTTCAGAGGAAACAAGGACAATAAAATTTATGTTAATGAAATATTCTGCCTAGAAGATTAAAATTCTTACTCTCTACTGTATGTGGGCTGAGGTAATGCGGACCACACCACCTTTTAATACTAAGCAGGATTACACAATGTACTGGTAAAAATAAAAACACCTGAATCATGTCTATGCAACAGCTGCCTTTATGATAGCAATGAAGGAAGTGAATAAATGGTCTGAACTTACATCACTGCTGATACAAGGTAAAGAACTGACATAGAGTGGTAAACAGTGAATGTGACTTAGTCTAAGGCCTGAGTGACAAAGGGCAGCGTATCCATTGTACCTGGAAAGACCCTCCTTTCCAGGAGGAGAAGGAAAAGGAACACAGCAAAAAGATAGGTGGTGGCTCCTTCTCTAGGTGTGAAGTTTTGGTGTATACCAATTCATACAGGATGGCTGCAGTACTAATGTAAACTAGCCCAAGCACCTCCAAAAGGAAATGAAAGAAAATAAAACAAGGTCAGACACTTTGAAAGGCCTGCAGCAACAAAACAGTAAGCCATGCATTTAAAAAAAAAAAAAAAAAAGCAAAGTTTATAGTGTTATTTAGATGACGCCAAAAAGCATACAGCAAAAGGGATGGCTGCTATACATGTTTCTCTTATCATGACTCCTAAAAAGCCTTCAAACTTTAGAACCAAGGTGGGGAAATAAAAAAGGCTCTGCATTTCCCAAGAGTGAGTTTTTTAACAGAGCTCACTCCCAAATTCCTCAATAACAGGGAAGTAGCTAAGCCACAGGGAAGTAAATGGAGAAGAGGATCCTGTGTTATAAATCTTTTCTGCCTTGTCTCAGTCTCTCAAGCATAACAACTATTTAACAAAGCACAGGTAGTGTTTGCAGTACTCTTCAGAAGCACTGACCAACTCAAAAGTGAAAACAGGTTTAGAAGCAATCCTGGATGTAGCACAGGCACATTTATTACTCTAACAGACAGATGGAAGGAAAGAGTGAGGAAAGAGTGAAATGGACTGCCCCATTCTACCTCTTTTATTGTGGACTTGGTAGCAAGAACTTCTACTGTTTGAGCAAATCATGTACAATTCCTCCACTCCTACACCTGCTCCAATTTCTCATGAGCTTTGTGGCTGTCACAGCAGCACTAGAGTCTTCACCACAGCCCTTTGCACCCCTTCTCATAAGATGGAAAAAACCCAAATGCATTACAGGCTGCTGGGGTTTACCTCTGAGAGCAGGCACAAGAGCTGTCAGGTGAGGTTTGCTCTGTTTTCTGGTAAAAGAATCTAATTTATGCAAAAATGTGGAAGAAGGTTAACACTGTAACAATAGCTGTTATTGGGGTTAAAGGGCAAATGCTTATTAAAAAAATAAAAAAGTTTTGTATCAGCAAACTTTATTACCATTATTCAGTCTGGTCCAAGACAGTTTATGCTTGAGGTAAGAATGCACAGAAATTAAGTTTCCCTCAACTACAATACATTCAGATGTGTGGTCTAAATGCTAATGATTATTTTAATTATTATCTTGTATTTTTTATTTGTGCCTACGTCTTCTGTACTGCCAAGCAGGGTCACATCAAAACACCAGTTACAACCAAATTGTATCTGGCATTACAATAAATGCACTAACAAGAATTAAGATAATGGATAGCTGAAAATGGGTCTATTCTTACAGCTGACCTCTCCTTGTTTCCAGTTGGTGATGCCAGTAAAATGACAATCAAAATATAATGGTATAAATTCTTTATACTCAGGTAAAATTTTGCAAAAAAAGCTATTTTAAAATGTCAACACCATATCCTCTGCAATCAGCATTTTAACACAAATGCAGGGAGAACTTGTTAAATAGTTTAAAAAAACACAAGACATTTTTTGTTAAGAAGTTCAAAATGCTGTATTTATTTGCACTACATAACCACTGTAAAATTTTTAACACTTTATATAAAAAAAGCTTGTTATTGTTTCTCTTGTATTAGTTGTGGGGATGGAAGTCATTAGAAGCTAGGGAGAAGTTTCCACATGGAAGAAAAACACAGATTCATTCTCACACAAAGGTTTTGTTGTGGTTCATTTTTAAGAATACAACATTTCCCTGTAACTCTCTAGATCTTTCACTGATTTAGCCTTCCTAGTAAGTAAAAATTCCTTCTCATTTTTAAAGTTTCAGTGGTTAGCTCAGTCAAGTCATTCATCTCCCCTGTGTGTCCAATACATGAACTCTTTCGTTCTTCCACTGGAGCTCTCATTCCCACTAGCTCATGTCTGAAAATTTCATATCCAGGCTGCTTAACTACTACCCAGTGCCACCAGCGCTTCCTCTCCACATAACCTACGTCTACCTCCAAAACACAAGACAGCAACCTCAGCATGCAACTGAGACTGAGAATTTTTGAGTTTTAAGACTCAAATGTGAGATACTCAGTGAGCCAATTACTTCCAGTTTATACAAAAGGTATTTACAAAACAGAAAAAAAAAAATACCAGAATCATGTTCAAAGTTGCTGCTTCTCCCAGTAAAGATCAGGCAGAGGTTAAACAAGCAGGATGGGAACATTTATGATCCAAAGCCCAACATTCACGTTAAAACTTTGGTTAAAAAAGGTCGTGTTCACACAGGCTGGCACCTGTCTGAGGTTGCCCTAAATACTCGTCCCGTTATAAACCAGGAAAAAAGAGCTTTAGTTGCAAACAATGGGAAGTTGGCGGAAGACATAAAGAAAGCGCGCCCCACTGCCGGCCATCCGCTCCCTTGCTGCCTTACCTGGGGGTTTCATCCTCAGCCCTGCAACGAGCACTCACAACCGGCACGAAGGGCTGTCGAGAACACCGCCTTGGGCACAAAAGCAAGCTGCTCGGAGCAGCCCTGCAGGCTTTACTCGGCTAACTCCTCCTCCCTCCCCGCCCCCATCCCGGCCGAGCGCACCACGGCCACAAAGGAAAAGCGGCTGGTCCGGAAAAACGCACAACGCGGCCGCAGTCTGTCTGCAGCACAGCGATTATAGCCAAATGAAGTTAATGCGAATACGACGGGGAGGAAGGCAGGCCGGTGTAAAGAAAGATGCTTTAGTAGTCTATCCTCATGCCCACACAGCTGCAACAGGACGCGGTAATAGCCCTATCCTTTTAGCAGACAAGTAAACATAATAAACTCACCTAGGACACAAACGGTTTGGTTTTTCACCCCGAGCTGTATTTCCGGCTGCGGGTTTCGCGCTGTCCCCGCACGAAAAGGATGGAATTCGCCCCCAAAGCCTCCCAGAGAACTACACACAGCCACAAGTTGTTTCAGTGATTGTGCACTTCCTCTGGAAAGCCCTTCTTCTGCACACATGTGTATACATACTGCGGAAAGGGGCGAGAGCCTAATGCCCTCTCTCAGAGGAGTGGCCAGTCTGGCAACTAGTCCTTCAAGTACGCTGTAAGTGGCAAGCTCCCTGACCGGCAGTAAATTTACTTTCTTCAAACTGGAGAAAAAACTCCTCCCGCTCTATCCCCTTGCCTCTTTCTTCATCTACAAACCACAGGCTATTCTGTATTCCCTGTAAGTAAAAGCATGAATACCCATCAACACATCTCTTACCAAGTACCTTCAACTATCAAAGTCTAATACTGGAGAGGCACTTTGCATAATTCTGCTTTTTTGGCCATTGCTTTCTCTCACAACCTTTTGTGCAGCCCTCCATATTTCTGCAGAAAACTTATTTCTGCTTCATTTGCAATTTGTACAGAACATCACAAAATCTCATAGAATACTCACTACTTGTGAGAATTTCTCTTTTCCTGTTTCTTTATGAAAGCTCCACATGAACAGGAAATATTACAGCAATCGCTCTCCTCCCTTTTGTAAAAAAACACTCTTGCTGACTGCATGGGAAGCAAAAACAAGTCCATCCTGAGTTCAAAGGCATTTCTGCATTCCAGTTGTTTCTCCGACAATGCTATTTCAGAGAGCAGCCATATTTTTTTTCCACAATACAAAGCAGCAAACTGCACTTAACCCCCCACGTGCACAAGAAACAAAGGTTCTTATATCTGCTTAATAATGCCCTTACTTTAATAAACTGCTTACTTGTTCCATTAGGAGTTAGCAGAGCATCTTATGCCTAACAAACTGCAGTTTTTTACTCAGTACAGCTTAATGAAATATTAGCTCCTTTCGCACCCTCAGCCGCCAAAGCATAGCTCAGTTAATTCTTCTGAATGAACCTCAGCTTCAGTCTTCTCTATGAGCAGATCTCCCTGTCCTCAACTGGTGTATGATGAACATGTGACAGCAGGACTTCTCCATTGAGACTCATATCAATAACAGCTTTCAGGATGACCCAAACCACAGATTGCTTTACATCTCAGTGGTACTTTGCAGACCTTATCTGGAGGCTGGAGAGCATTCCCTTTGCATATCATATTTCCAGATTAGCAGAGGATTTATTTTCAGGTGCTTACATTTGTAGTAAATTTGTAGTACATTTCCAAGTAACAAACCTACAATAATAAACATGCACATACAACAGAGAACAATACACTCCACAGTTCAACAGGGTTAGAAGTCACAGGTTAGAAACAGAGGAGAAAGGGAAACAACTATTTTAATCTAAAGACATGTGTGTTTTTGCAGTGGTAAATATTGATTTGATAAAACAGCACTACAAATTAAAACACATGACTTTTCCATTTAAGGTGCATCCAGAGCATACTGTAAAAAGTGTAAAAGAACACAAAAAGATACTCTTCTGTGAAGTAATAGAGTTCTTAAGCCTAATTCTATGTCTGTAATTATCATTAATGAAAAAATAAGAAAGCGTGAAAACATGACATATATAAGGTTATTCTAACGCTCAGCAGAAGACCAATAAAATTAACATGTATCATTGCCAATACTCAGCTTACAGATGTCATCATGCTAAAATCCATTCCAAACAGTTCTGGATTGCAGATCCTAACAACACAGACAACTTCAGTTTGTTGCTATGTAGACTGCCACGCTACTACTCACATTTGATCCCTTATATTTGAAAATGCATATTATTTGTCACTGCTGCTTGCAAACCTTTGCCTAGAAAGGCAACTAACTAAAGGTCAGACTAATGTCTCTACAAGAAAAAAAATACTATGAAGTGGTTTCATGTGGAAGGAAGCCACTTAGTTTGCACAAATCATCACAGAAAAATCTGCATTAATTGGCACTCACAAGTTCGGCTTGAATATTAATGATAAATTTAAGTTTTGAGATATTTTACTGAAAACTGAATTCCCTAAATACATACACTTGTCCACAAGAGTTAAACACTGGAATGCACGAATACTTTTGTATAGATACATGTTCCTGTTATAAGTAGTAATTTGGAAGTTTGATTGAATACCATAAAGAAAAGTGATTTCTGTTCATTATTTCAAGATTAGAAATATATTTGAACAAAACTGAATTATTTGATGATAATTACATTAACAAATGGCTGTTAGCCATCTTGAGTGTTATGGAGCATCCTTGGACAGATAATTTTTGGAGTTCCTAACCTCACCCAGCAGTATATGAACGACATAGTAGTCATTCTAGGTTTATCTCTCCAAGTCATTGTTTCCCTATACATTCTACAACTGTCCTGCCTTGCACGCTTTTACCATTACACGATTTAAAACCAAACCAAAACATGTTATTCATGTAGTCCCACTGTTCTATTAAACCAGTATTAAAAGCACAGGTATCACAAGTTAATTTTTCACAATTTCTCTGTAATTCTCTGTTGCAAAGCCTTTTCCGACTCTGCCCTGCCCCCTGTGCCATACGACCATTCATTGTGCACCTGTGATGCTTTCAATTTCCTTCCTCATAACTGATACCAGCATGCCTCTGTAGCCCTGAGGAGCTCTTCTGGATTCATCATCAGATTGTGGAATTTTAAAGGTGGTTTAATTGATGTGCAGTTTCTCAGGATTTATCAGTTTCAGACACATGTGTGTTCAAAAGCTTCCTTCTGTTCTTTTTAATCCCTTTTGTGCTATAAATAAACAATAAGCTAACTGAAATCAGCTGAATAAAATTGCTTAAACTGCTTCCTAGTAACTAAAGTGAAAAAACTCTCTCCGATATCTTCATTTAAATGTATCCTCAAAGACACAAGGTTCTGACTGGCACGATGACATCATCAAAGCACTTTAATAATAAAGTGTTTTTAAAGAATCAGACAAGAAAGAGGTTGGTGCTCCTCACAATGGTTTATGTCACCAGGAACAACCAATTCTCATACTTCAGAAGGAACTTCTGAAGGAAAATTGAAAAACCTCACATTTATAGTTCAACAAAATGGCCAGAGCCAATGAGCATGCAAGCACATGGGTTATGGCACACCAGCCTCTGAAGCACTAACATTTGATACATATTTGACATGAAACACAGACAACCATCCTGCCAATGGGCTGTAAGGAGCTACAGCCACCTCCCCATTTATCCAAAATATAGCCATTTACAGCTAACAAATAAGTAAATAACGATACCAGAATAATCCCTGGGCACTTTGCAAAAATGGTAACCTCAAAAATAGCCTCTCTATTGTAAAATAGCAAATATTTTTACTTTAATAATTCTTCCTACTCTTCTAAAGGCAAACTGGATTTTAAAGATTTTCATAATCATTACTTTTTAAATCTGTGGTTTTGTTTCAGAGAAACTGAATTCATATTCAGCCAACCACCTCAAATATTCAGCTAAACCATATAAACAAAACCAGGAAGGGGTGTCAGAGAAAAATTAAAGCAACAGCTCTATACACAGATTTGCTTTGGATAGGCTGTAACATATTTGTCAGACAATAATCAGAATTGCTGTGGTACCAAAAGCCTATTATGGGCAGTGCTCCTGAATTACATTAGAACAGTTAGCAGCTTCATCTGACCTATTTATGTTCCCTCTTTTAATGGACATAGCTGATTCAAAAGAAGAGCTATGAAGACCAGCTGTTGGAAAGGTATTTAAAAAATGTTTGGAACATACCAAAGGTAACAGTGACTGCAGTATTTATTAATCTTTCTATTAAAAAAAAGCCTTTGCAGTAATTTTTAATGCGCTTTGTTAAGTAAAATTTATATATCTCAAATGCAGTTGTTTGACTGAAGAAAACACTCAACAGACTCATCATCCTATCCCAGACCCTACAAGACAGGGGGGAAATCCACAGATACCAGCAAGCTAATTAATATTACATGATGATCACTCCACCCATAGCAACTATACCATTTGAATTGCTTCATATAAAACTAAGTATTCTAACAGACAGATAAATTGGGGCAGGGCAGTAAGTGCATAGAGTGGTGCTGCCTGAAACCTTATTAAAATGGGAGCAGTGCTTTGACATGCATCCCATTTTTCAACAATTAATTTCTTCTTTGGTATTTTTAGGTATGTGCATTCATGTAGCAGCTTTTACATATTCCATGCATACAAACTCTGCCTGAAAACCTAGCCTTTCTATTCTCTCAGTAATTCTCATGCAAACGGTGTAAAACTTTTGCTCCTCTAGCCTTCAGATCTGGCCTGAAATTGCATGCACAGGTAAATTCATGCCTGCAACCAGCAATTGTAAAAATAAAGGGAGAGATAAAGATTTACTAGAACAGGTATAGGGCTGCTTACACATATCTGAGCTGCAAAAAGTCATTATTTTCAAGTATACCAAATACATCTGATCGAACCAATCTTTTGTCCAATCCTGACCTGTACTCTGAAATCCCAGTGACAGAAACAGACTAAGTGTTCATTTCAACCCAACCAACATCATAGAGGTTTCTACGCAACAGCAGTTTACTGCAAACTGACCCATCTTTGTCCTTAATTCTGCATTAAGAATATAACATATGCAATATATAATAATATACACAACACATAACAGTAACATAATTCTGCATAACAGAATTCTGCACTGTTTTCCTGACTTCTCTTTCTAAACCTGAGTGAAGTGCTGCCCAGTTTAAAACAGGTTCTACCGATTTATCTTAAGTTAGTCAAGAATACGTGAATTTCTAATTCAATATTCCATAATTTTCAATTCCCTTCTCTCCCCCTGTATTAACTCTGTCACACAAATGTGTAATTTTTAAAGTTCCATTTTGCTTACCACACTGACCTATGGGAAAGCTCTTCAGGTGGAAGGCAGGCAGCTCTATAACAGTGTGAGCCACATATGGATGAAAGCTGATTTGGGTGTGTCGGTGATAAACAAGTATAGACAATGATTGCATGGAACAGCTGGTTGCATTACAGTCACAGAATTTAAAACCAGAAGAAACAAGTGATGATCTAATCTGACCTGCATAACACAGGTTCTATAACCCCACCTAGCAATTAACCTGCCTCTGTGACAAGTTTGATATGCTAACTCACCAGCACTGGGTTTGCCAGATCCATTTTGAAACATTCACCTACACTTCTAAATTGAAGCATGCTGCATCAGCCAGATTTTGTACCTCTCAAACATGCTTCCCAGAAGGAAGGATGTCATTTTCTTGATCCAGAGATTACTGCCCCACATCACCAGCCCATGACTGTGCTGACAGAGCAGTACCTCACCAGCATGAACAAAGCAGACGAATTAGCTCATAGAATTGCTCAGCAGCGCAATTGTCTGCCTAGTGCCTCATGGAGCACATGCACTGGATGCAACACCAAGGCATTAGCAACAACAGCTGCAACAGTCCAGACAGCAAGGAAAGCCTTCACTGTTTTAGCTAAAGGACTTGTGCCCTGCTTTAGGATGAATGCCTGGGGATTACCCAAGGAAGTTCTCTTGCATGACTTCAGTGGGCTTCCACAAGCCTTGTGAGAACAAGGTCTCCCATAAAGCCTCAGTGAAACCACCTGAGCAGAACATTTATTCAACCTGTAAATTTCAACCCAACAGCTTGCCCAGAGAAGGTGTGGCTGCCCCATCCCTGGCAGTGTTCAAGGCCAGGTTGGACAGGGCTTTGAGCAACCTGGTCTAGTGGAAGGTGTCCTTGACCATGGCAGGGGGCTGGAACTGAATAAGCTTTAAGGTCTCTTCCAACCCAAACCAGTTGATGATTCTATAATTCTAATTGGTTTTGGCATTGTCAAAGAAATTATTCAGATACATTAACAGACACCTACTCTTTCAATACAAACATCATAGTAAGATTTACATCACAGATGTTTTGTAAATACAAAGGCATTTTTGTGTCACACAGACAAAATCAATTAGATTGACAAGATGACATTATTTCACTTTATCATATTTATCATTAAATTAGGCTTTATACATACTTAATCTAATATATGATATATTGCAGTCTATTTGTTTGATAGCCTGAGCCCATATACAAATATATTTAAAATTAAGTTATAAACTCTTGCTTGCTTTAGAACACAGGATTTTTTAATGAATTTATTTCAATTGGTCTGTATCACAAATCTATAAGATTTTAAAAGAAAGCTCCTCCCCTCCCCTTCATCCCCCTGAATTTAATGCATTCCTTATAGGCATTCAGATACTGTTAAAACTCTCCCAGAAAAACATTTGCTTTCTGACTGCAACCTACACACTCTCTACTCATAATTTGCTCTTTCAGTATTCATCATGAGGCAAAACAAAAGAAAATAACTGAAGTGGTCTACCTTAGAAATCTACGTTCAAGCTAATTATCCCTCCTGCCTTTTCAGGTGCAGTAGTAATCAGTAGATCAAGCATTTTACACACTGTACATATCTCCCTAGTCATTTCACACAACAAGAACTTTTTGGAAGAGCTGCAGCACTATGAATAGGTTGTAATGCAGTGGCAAAACAAACAGCTGAAGCGCTGTTAGAGTTAGAAAAAACACAGTGCTTTAACTGTACCATTCAACTCAGTGTACCTTCTCCTTCTGCCTCTTCAGGTAAAAACAGCTTAACTGTACTGCTAAAGAAAAGAGGGTTTTCTGCCTTCCTCCTCCCCCCCCCCCATTCCTGTATAAACTAGTGCATAAGCTAAATATTAAATTCTGCTTCATTTATCATTAACAAAACCACCAGTCAAGTTCTAAAAGCAGAAGTGTTTCTGCAAGACATGAGCAAAACCACCATCTGCCTTTTACATTCTAGGTCACCTTTTTGAATTACACATACTGTCTACATGTTTAATACAGATACAAAAGTGCAAAGATAAAATCTTCAACAAAATACAAGGACTTGTTTTACTGATGCATAAAGTTGCCATGTGTTTTTGGCAACTTCCAATCTGACACCCATCACAATGCAGGACACAGTATTTGAGGTCTCTCTATTCTGGAGGCACTTCTGCCTATCCCTGTTCAACATCTTACTCAGTCCATCATAACTTTCTGAAGAATGTTCCATCATAACTGTCTGGAGAATGTTTTCAGCATGTATCAGACACATAGTCAACTGATAAATGTATACTAATTACAAGTGCATGAAATACAGACAAGTGCTGTGTTATCTTTATAGTAGAACATATATACAAAAATATAATACAACACAAAACAGTATTCCTGCATAGAACGACTTGTTTTCTAAACATCAAAACACATCTTGGTTAAGATGGTAATACTAACATCCCCACAACCTTGCTTTTTCAACAATGCATCTATTTAAAACTATTCCCCCATTGGAAATGTGGAAAATTGTGTGATATCATGAAACTATGGAATAAGTAAAACTTAACAGGATTAAAAAAATTAGAAGCTGGAATAATACTTGGATAACTTTCTACAATTAAGTAGTGACCTGTGATGACAGCATTATACAGGAAAATTCTCCCTTAAGCCATATTGCCTGTTGGCCCATAAAACCACGTCTCTATTTGCTTAAGGATTATATTCCCTTACGCATCACACAGGTAAATCTAACCCTCAATCAAAGTAATTTCTCATCCAAACCTATTACTGCAAAAATATTTTCCCATGACAAATAGCCCCACTTTAGAGTAAATTTCTCACAGGTGTCAAAGAATTACTCCCTTTTACATTGTTGCATGAGTACAATTACTGTTACAGAGATCTTCCTGCTGATTTTCCTCTTATGCTGTCTCAAAGACTTTCCCAGAATTACTTCAGCACTTCCATCCATGTAAAAGTGATTTGTCTGCAGGTATACTACACTTAACACTCAGATGCACCCTGGCTCCTGAACACATTTCCTCCATTCAGCAGACATATTAATCTTACTTCAAAATATCTTAATAAAAAACTGCTTATAGAATTACGGCTCTCTCCCCCTATCTTTCACCTGAACAACCTTATGTCTTGAGTTTGGAAAGTAAATTACTTTTCTAAAGATTTTGAGAAAATTAACCCCTGCTCCTCTTTCCTTTCATTGCTGGGCAGTTCTCATTTACAACATTCCTAGCAGCTCTGGCAAAATCTTTATTAATTTATATTTATTTATTATAAATATGCATTGAAGGTAGTATTTTATCATACCATTAGCCCTTAAAAAACACTAAAAAACAAGAACAATCACAGAATGACAGAATGGTTGAGAACGAAGGGGACCCCTGGAGTTCATCTGGTCCAACTGCCTGCTCAAGCAGGGTAACCTGGACCTGGCTGACCAGGACTGTGTACAGACAGCTTCTGAATATCATCAAGGATGGAGACTCCACAACCTTTCTGGGCAATCTGTGTCAGTGCCTGGTTATCCTGGTATCCTGGCTGAATACCAAGCCAGACTACCACTCCTCAGCTGGGCAGGGGGAGAAAAATATGACAAAAGGCTCGCGGGTCAAGACAAAGACAACTTACCAGTTACTGTCATGGGCAAAACAGATGTGGTTTGGTGAAATTAATTACTGCCAATCACAAGATAGAGGAGGATAATGAAAAATCTAAAAAGCATCTTCCTCCCACTTCCTGGGCTCAGCTTCACTCCTGGCTTCTCCATCTCCTTCCATTGCCAAAATGTTTAGGAGGATGGAGAATGAGGATTGTGATCAGCTCATCACACATTGTCTCTGCTGCTTCTTCCTCCTCAATGCTCTTTCCCTGCTCCAGCAGGGAAACAGGAACAGGCTGCTCCACCATGGGTCCCTGAGGGGTCACAAGTCCTGCAGCAAACCTGCTCCAGCGTGAGCTTCCCCCAAAGGATTACAGCCTCCTTTAGGCATTCCTCTGCTCTGCTGTGGGGTTCTTCACAGGCTGCAGGTGGAATCTGCTCCACCACGGACCTCCATGGGCTGTAGGTAAAATCTGCTCCACCATGGATCTTTCTGGGCTGCAGGGGCACAGCTGCCTCACCATGGGCTGCAGGGAGCCTCTGCTCGGGCGCATGAAGCACCTCCTCCCCTCCTTCTGCACTGACACTGGTGCCTGCGGGGCTGCTTCTCTCATGCATTCTCACTCCTCTCTCCCGGCTGCTGTTGCACAGCAGTTTTTCCTCCGCTTCTAAACAACATTATCCCAGAGGTGCCACCACTGTCACTGATGGGCTCATCCTTGGCCAGTGGCGGGTATGTCTTGTTGCAAGCTGGCACTGGTTCTGCTGGACATGGGCTGCTTCCAACATCTTCTCACAGAAGACAACACTGCAGCACCCATTGCTACCCGAACTTTGTCACAGAAACCCAATGCACACCCCCACAAGGAAAAAGTGTTTCCTCATGTTCAGGAGGAACCTCCTGTGTTTCAGTGTGTACCAAAGCTGTTTGTTAGGAAGAATGCTGAGGTGATGAAGTATGATCTTTAGTGAACTACAGACATGCAATATCACAAAGCTGTATCAGTAAAATATCATACCTTACTAAAAATCAAGGAATTAACATTAAAAACTCAAATGTCAATAACTTGTTCTAGTTGGAGGCTTTCATCCATCATCATATATTATAGCAGATGCAGCAAACAACTTTTTATCTTTCAAAATCTTTATAATTAAGAACAATGGTTTTCTTCTGTTTAAATGAAAGTGACAGTGAAACATTTGGAAGTCCATCCCACAACCCCTTTTTAGGCCTTTATCTATAGAGTCAGAACATATTCGACAAGAAGGTGGAACTAAACACATTTTATCAAACATGACAATATCCACAGAGTTGTTGATTAACCGCAGTAGGCAGCTGAGCACTGGACAGGTCTCATTCACAGGACAGGGTAAGAAATAAGGAAGAATAAAGGCAAGGAAACTTGTGGGTCAAAATAAAAGGGTTTAATAAGTGAAGGAGAAGCAATAGAAGAGAGAAAGAAAAGAAAAAAACCCAACTAAATAAGTGAATCAGTGGCATTTTTGCTTGCCACCTCCCACGGTAGACCTCCGTCCAGCCAGTTACCAAGCAAGAGATGGCTAACCCCTTCAAATCCTCTTCTCTTCCTTATTATGGCTAATAATGGTATGGCATGGAATACCTCTTTGGTTAATTCAGGTTACTTGCCTGGTTGTGTTCCCTCCCAACCTCTTTCACACCCCCTCAATGTATTCACTGAGGCAGGCAGAGTGAGAACCAGAAAATCCCTTGCCCTGTGCAAGCAACTGTTCAGCAACAGCTACAACATCAGTGTGTTATCTGCACTGCTTTCGTTAAAAATCTAAAACACCATACAAGCTGCTATGAAGATAATTAACTCCATACCAGCTAGGCCCTGTACAGCAATGAAAAATTAATGCAGACAAATCATATGCTAAGACAAGAAAAAATACCTGCAACTGTAAAATAAAATAAGAGGAAATGTAAAGAAAATCTGTTTTAAAAATGTTTCTGGGTAAAGGACTGAACAAACACAAAAAACAATGTTCTAATCTGAGGGTGAGGCTATTAAATGATAACTAATTCAGGTATGCAAAGACACTAGTGAGCTAAAAATAAAACACAGATGAATAGCAAAGACAAGCCAAGAATACAACAAGAAAAGTAGTTAGACTATAAAAGAACTGACTGTAAAGGAAATCCTGGCTGTTAAGGAAAACAAAATCAAGGAAAGACTATTGTCTCATAATAAAAAAAAATAAAATTTTGACACTGGAAACAATCAGACACCAGCTTCAAAACAAAAAAAAAAGGTATGTTCACGCAGTGTGCCACTAGGCTTTGGGACCACTGCCCTGTCACATGGTATTTTTAATTTACATGGGTTCAAAGAACTAGTATTTCCATTAATGTAAGGTAAATCCTTCAAAACCCATTAAGCAGAATGGCCTGCTCCCAAACAAGCTCTAGGTCAGGAAGTCCCCTGCTGAACACAGTTGGCAGGGCACAGCAGTACCTCACCATCTTATTCTGAACAACCATTTCAGCCACCACCTGAAGCCAGACCCTGGGGTAGCTGGATTTCTGGTCTGATACTGTATGGGCTTAGGTCTTACATATAGCTTAAGAAATTATCTTCTTATTTATCAATTTAAATTTTACAATTCCTAAAAGCTTGTTTTCCTTATTAAAGATTTTTCATTTCAACATGGTGCAGTTTGGTCCTACACTCCCAAGTTTGTTTCTAGACCCTCACAGTGTGTGTGGCCAATTGTCTCAGCCCAAATAAAATGTGCTGCCTTGCAGGTGGGAATATAAGATTCCAGAAGCAGAGCAGCCACCAGAGAAACAGACATTTTCCTCTCAGGATTCCTCTCTGCGCAGGGAAGTCTGCCCAGAGCATTCGACCTCCTCACCCATGCCAAATCGTTTGGCTTGTATGTCACCTTATTTGGCTGCTGCCTGAACTGGTAAGAACAATTTCTCTTACCTCACTTCCCCTCAAATTCAGTGTTGCTTGTTTTCAACATCAACTAACATCAGCAAACTCCAGGGAGATACCAGCTGAAAAGGAAAAGAATCTGGAAGAGCACAAAGAGTAAGATGAAAACAAGGAAAACAGATGGAGAGAAGTTCTTTAGGAAACTGAAGCTGAGGAAGTGCAGTACAGCAGAAGCAGCAGGTGAGCACTGTAGGCATATGCACTGAGGTTTTACCTTTGGGATTCAGATTGCTACATAGCACCTAAGTAAACACTAAGGGAATAAAGAAAAAGTAATTTTAAAAGGAGGAATTTCCTTTGGGATACGCAACACGGAGTGGTTAGCAGAGGCTGCAAAAACACAGAGAACAAGATTATGATTTCTTAGGAGTTTAAAATCCTTTAAGCTGGAATCATATCATCATTTAGGTTTCATACATTGAATCAGCCAAGAATGCAGTGTGTACAGAAAGAAAGGACAGTATGGTTTTAAACAACCTGTGTTTGAGGGAGTGCAGAAAATACTTGAGAGCAAAGAGAGGACACAGCAGAGGTCATTCCACCCAGCTGCAGTCACAGCTACCACTTCAGCAATGGTATGAAACCACCCAGTGAATGTGACAGGAGAGGGAAGTTTGTGCCTACACAAGGAACATGTTCACTGGTATGCTAGGAATGGTACTGTTTCTTTCCACTGACAGAGAAACCAGGACTGCAAGAAAGAATCTGAAGAGGTGAAGGACAAATTCTGCATGGGGCTTTCTCCAGAGCAGTTTAGCAGTACAGGCACTGGCATGAAGAACAGTGAGTAAGGGTGGAATGCCCTTCACCCCTAGTTAATGCACCAGGTCCCCAGGAACTTCTACCTTAAGGAACATTTTGGTTGTTCTTCATTTATATCATGCCCTCATAATATTAGTACTGTTAGAAGTACTCCTGGAAGAAAGGATTGCAGTTGAAATGCGAGACTTGATTAGCACGGACAGGCAAGCCATGTAACAGCACTGCGAAGCCCTACAGTTCATACCCCAGTCAAAATTCAGCCCAAAGTGGGTTAATTTAAAGCTGAATCTCTACTCTATTAAACAAGACCTAGACAAATTACACCTACCAAAAAGGGAAAAAAAAAAAAAGTCAAATCTTCTTCAACTTTGTAGCAGCGCATCAGAACATTAAACATCACATGAGCACTGTGTCATTAAAAGTTTCCACTCAATGACAGCACTAATGATTCATGAACACTAAACAACAGCACTGAAGACAGAACAGGAGCAAAAGGATCCTTTAATCAATGGCTAGTAGCATGAGATATCTGCAGTTTTAATATCTTTGTTTCAGTTTATCTACTTAACAATTTCTCTCTGCACACCCCTTCCCAAAATAAAGCAACAATGTCTCAAAATGACCCAAACCCCCAATGTGCTACCAACATTTATATAGGAACTTTCAAAATCTGGAGGAAGATTGAACCAGACATGCTGGCAGAAGCCTTTATTGGCAATGAATGCGTTCAAGCAGAAACAGAATTAAATCTGTATCAGAAGGAAATACTTTTCTGTAACAACCGTTTGTAAAGCTCAAAGGAAAAACAAAGCTAGCTCAGAGGTTTTTGCTGATGGTCTCATGGGATAACTCAGAATCACAAGACATAATTTTTCATGAGCCTTAATATAACTAACAGTTCAAAAGCATTTTGTGTCTGAAATACTACGTGTTGTCACCCAACACTGAGGGGACAGATGTATTTTCTTAGGGATCCTTGGCAGAATGATGGCACTAAACTCCACTTACAACTGAAGGAGGATGCAGAGTCCTTGAATGTGTCCAGCCAAGGCAACAAATGTGGTGGAGGGGATGGAAGGTACATCCTGTGAGGAGCTCTGGGTTTGTCCAGTTTGAAGAGAAGGAGGCTGAGGGGCAACCTCACTGCTCCCTACAGCTTCCTGAGGAGAGGAAGTGGAGAGGGAGGTGATGAGCTCTGACTCCTGGGATCCAGTGACAGGACATGAGGAATGGGCTCAAAGCTGAGCCAGGGGAAGTTCAGACTGGAGATTCAGAAGCACTTCTGTTACAACAGCATCATGGCATACTTGTGACAGTTGGCACACCACTGTACTTCAGCCTTTACTGCTTCTCTAGCTCATCAGATGACAGTTTCACCTCCTCACCAATAAGCAGTACACTACATTAATGCCTAAATTCCAATTCTAACAGAATGGGAGGTTCAGAAAAAGACCAGCTATGTTAGAGACTTTGACCTTATAATCAACCTCTATCCATAAAACACAACTTCACGAAATTATTCCTGCAAAGAAGAATTAACACTCAGAAACTGGTGTGGTGAGCTCCAACGTGACACCAGCTCCTCTGCAAAGCTTTCTCTCATAAAATCATAGAATAGTTAGGGTTGGAAAGGACCTTAAGATCATCTACGTCCAACCCCCCTACCACGGGTGGAGACACCTCACACTAAACCATGACACCCAAGGCTCTGTCCAGCTCGGCCTTAAACATCGCCATCAATGGAGCATTCACAACTTCCCTGGGAAACCCATTCCAGTGCCTCACCACCCTCACAGGAAAGAATTTCTTCCTCAGATCCAATTTAAACTTCCCCTGTTTAAGTTTGAACCCGTTACCCCTTGTCCTATCACTACAGTCCCTCATTAAGAGTCCCTCCCCACCATCCCTATAGGGCACCTTCAGATCTTGGAAGGCTGCTAGGAGGTCTCCATGCAGCCTTCTCTTCTCCAGGATGAACAGCCCAAACTTTCTCAGCCTATCTTCATACAGGACGTGCTCCAGTCCCCTCATCATCCTCGTGGCCCTCCTCTGGACTTCTTCCAACACTTCCATGTCCTTTTTATGTTGAG
>JARCZZ010015314.1:0-27969 GCA_030323915.1 Brotogeris chrysoptera
AGGAGCATGACCAGCAGGTTGAGGGAGGTGATCCTGCCCCTCTACTCTGCTCTCATGAGACCTCACTTGGAGTATTGCGTGCAGTTCTGATGTCCTCAACATCAAAAGGACATGGAACTCTTGGAACAAGTCCAGAGGACGGCCACGGGGATTATCAGAGGACTGGAGCACCTCTCGTATGAAGATTGGCTGAGAAATTTGGGTCTGTTGATCCTGGAGAAGAGAAGGCTGCGTGGAGACCTCCTAGCAGCCTTCCAGCATCTGAAGGAGGCCTATAAGGATGCTGGGGAGGGACTCTTCATGAGGGACTGTGGTGACAGGACAAGGGGTAATGGGTTCAAACTTAAACAGGTGAAGTTTAGCTTGGATGTGAGGAAGAAATTCTTAAGTGTAAGGGTGGTGAGGCGCTGGAATGGGTTGTCCAGGGGAGTTGTGAATGCTCCATCACTGGCAGTGTTCAAGGCTGGGTTGGAGAGATCCTTGGGTGGCATTGTTTAGTGGGAGGTGTCCCTGCCCATGGTATGGGGGGTTGGAACTAGATGATCTTAAGGCCTTTTCCAACCCTAACTATTCTATGATACGAATCTGTGATTTCTCTCCAAATTTTTGTGTTTGCTCCTATGTAGGTTGCCTAAAAATAGGAGTCTGTAGCCATCTGACCTACTATAGAATATCTCTGAGGGTATTTGAATGGGGTTGACAGATGTGACACAAGACCTGCATGAAACATGTGCCTTCTGGAGCAGATCCTGAAAAGCCAATCATGATGTCCCATGTTGTTTCAAAGGGTGCCAGGCAACTTAGCATAGGTAAGTATCCCACATACTTAAACTTAGTCGCTCATAACATGGTTTTCTATATGATATAGATGGAGAAGTATTAGTCCCAGACAAGGGATACACACTCACTGTAGTCAATGGAGAGGAAAGAAGAATTCAGCCTATTTTTAATTACTGGCTCATCTGAATTGCTCTCTAGAATTCAGTGACTGTGGAAATCAGATCTTTATGGATAGTTGAAGAGCTCTGAATGCCTGCTGAACTATTCTTAGTTGTCTTATAAATATTCAGAGTTTTTCCCTGGAAAAACTTTATCCTTTTATCCTGTAATGTCAGGCTTCATTTATCACCCACTGAGCAATAAACTGATTATTTGGGGATTTCATAAATATACCAAATATAACAAAAGACAGAGTCTTCCTTTTACAGGAAGTAACTAAATACATGAATTTTGGTTCTGATTATGAAGTTATTTCACCATGGAATAAGCCAGTTACTGTCTTTGCTGTATCAAAGGTCTGGAACAACAGGGTAATATTTAGCTTCCTAACGTCTCATTTTGCTAGGAATACCTTGAACTGGGAAAGAAGAAACAGTAATTCCAAATTGTTGTTGAAAACTAAAAAGTTGAGAGTGGAAAATACCCAAAGGCTGAACAAAAGAATGATAGTACATATAATTTTGAAAGACTCAAAGAGCAGTTCAGTATGCTTTAGAGTGGAGGCAGGAAGCTTAATGTATGTTTTCATAGGAAAATAATCTCTTGTAAATGCGGGACAATCCAAAATCATAGCAAAGTAATCTGCAGCAAAGGGAGGGAGTGAAAGAACTTGATTCTGTGGAAAGAAAAACATTTACAGGAAAGAGGAGTCAGGGAATCTTGAAAGGATGCTGTCTTTGGCCAAAACTCCTGTGAGTGCAGTGAGGAAACTGTGATAAAGTAATATCTGTAAGTGTGCTCATTATTTTCTATAGGTCTGTGCACTTCTCATGTTAAAAAAGTACTAAAAACTCTCAAAGGATATACAAGAGTCTGTGTCTTAGCCCAATTCGGAGTTCAGTAATAAAATGGAGTGTCTAGAGGTCTGTGCTTGTAGTTTTACTAGAACAAGTCTTGTTCTCTAGCTTCAAAGCCAGCTGGCATAGTGCATATTATTTCCACAGATATAAGCTCTTCTCAGCTCCAAAGTGAAGTAGCCACCAAACTGCCTTGTCACAAGGCAGCCTGAGGTGGCCCTGGCCAAAGCCTTGAGGCTGATCAAGATCAAACTTTCCTCATGACACCCAGTATGACTAGATAACTAGGAGAGTCCATGGAAGATTCTTAAGTTACCAAAGTTACCAAAGCCTTTGGTGTGTGTGGATGAAGCCAAGGTTGGTCTGGCACGTGGCACCCCACACAAGCCCCAGCTGTGCATCCTCAAAGCCCAGAGCTGGCTCCTGCAAAAGCCTGCTGGGGCTCACATTCAGGGTATCTGCCTGTCCATGTTAATTTATGATGTTTATTTCCATATTTATCTTCCACTTTCCTCCCTCTCAGTGTTTTCAGTATTTTATCTGACATTTAAAAAAGATACTTAAAAATAATATCTGGCACTTTTAATTTATTCTCATTCTCTATTTCTCAAACTCAGCAAAGTTCATATTTTATATACCCAAGCAGACAAGCAGAGACTTTCAAGAACATCTAATGCACTTTCATATATTTTATTTCTGGTCATTCTTTCTCATAGATATAAAAAACTGCACTTAATGTAAAATAGTATTGCATAGAACAAGTAAATTCAATTTAAATGTCAATGACTTTGTCTCCAGATTTGCAAAATGGATAAATAACACGTTTCCAGATATTTGCAGACACCACTGTATTTCAAATGTAATGACACTGTAGCCCTCTGTAGTTTACCTGCAATGAGATTGTCAATGCAGATTATCCAGATCATGAAGTAACCCCCTGCACCTCAAAGTGTCTCTGCTTAAAGCACAATACTACGTAAGGAAAGCTATACTTCTTGAGAACTGTACTCCCCTCTAGTCCAGGACAGACAGGATGAAATCAACTGGATTCAAGTTACTTTTGTGCAAAGTTACCATTATGCAAAGCTGCTTCTACACAAAGTACTTTGGCTCCAGAATAAAAGGTCAGGGAAACAATACAAAACAGTGCAATATCATTGCTGACTACATGAAGTAAACTAAGGTCCAAGTAGAGGTATGAGTTCTACTTTGTATTGGGCTTGTGTGGCAAGGTTTGCGTAGTGGGTGGGCTACAGGAGTGGCTTCTGTGACAAGATGGTAGAAGCTTCCCCCATGTCCAATAGAACCTCTTCCAGCCGGCTCCAAGATGGACCTGTCACTGGCAAAGGCCAAGCCCATCAGCAACGCTGGTGGCACTTCTGGAGTAACAGAGTTCAGAAGAAGGAAGACAAAAACATGCACAATTGCAGCTGGAGAGAGGAGTGAGAATATGTGAGAGAAACAGCCCTGCACACCCCCACGTCTGTGAAGCAGGAGGGGAGGAGGTGCTCCAGGCGATGGAGCAGAAGTTACCCTGCAGCCCGTGGTGCAGACCATGGTGAGGTAACTGTGCCCCTGCAGCCCATGGAGGTGCATGGTGGAGCAGGTACCCACCTGCAACCGTCAAATTTCTACTATAGCTATGACAAGCCATGAGTATTTACTAGTCTTGCAGTAACTGGTGCTTCAGCTATTCTAGCTGTGTTTGATAACATAAACCCTGTGAGCAAATGAAGAATCAAAAGCAGGGGTAGACTTAAACATTCTCATAAAACTTCAAACACTGCAGTGAAACTCTATACCTTTTTTCTTCGACACTTTCTGATCATTTCCTTTTTATTTACTCGTTGCATTAGAAAAATAAAGACCTTGGTCCATTTCATTTAGAGAAGATGGTATTATAATTTGCTGTCCCTATATATGTTGCATACACACATGGAATAATGTGTTTAGAAAACAAAGGAAATAGGTCTTTTAGAAATAATCTGTCATCATGTGATATTCTCCATGATACTTTGATTCAAACTTAATTCTCCCTGATCTTTCTTATTATTCACTGCTGTTTAATGCCAGAGTTGCAGGCCAACTGGCAGGAAGAACACAGAGAGAGTATTATTTCCCTGCAACATGAAGTTAGATGTACACTTTCACCATTCTATTTCACACCCAAGACAAATCCTAAACTCTGTCACAACGGCCCACATTGATAAAAATGCCAAAAAGATACAAAAAGACAGCAAATGAAAGGTTTCTTGCAAGGTGTACTAAGAAAATTAAATGCTACTTTTTAGCCTTTGGAAATCTTTCTATTACCTCTTATTTTGTACAGTTAGAGACATTTTTTAAGGAGGCAGAGTGGAATCTCAGTTCCATTGAAATATATGGTAAAATTATGTATAAAGTTGCCAGAGGCAATACTCCTTGCTTACTGCTTTTTCTATCAAACCTTTCAAATTACCTTTTTGTAAACCAAGACCACTGGCTTCATCAGGAACAGCTTTCTGGAGTTCCCCAGTGAAACCAGTGTTCTTTTACAGAGAGAAGAGAAAAAGTACATGCATACTTGGAAGCTCCACACCAATGTTATATAAAATCTGCTTTTGATAAAATAAACAAAAAACATCTGCTGAAATTTTAGACCAGACATGACAAACTGCAAGGAGAAACGCTTGCATATGTTTGATGATTTGCATCAGGGATATGTAAGCATTACCCTATCAGCAGCTCTGCAAATAAGGGTCTAATTCAGCTGTACAATTGAGGATCACAACCAGAAGCAGGAATTAGCATCAGAAGTCTGAAGTCCACTGCTATGTATGTTAAGCCTGGCTTGCATCTCAAAGCTGGTTTTCCAGTGAAGCTTTCATTCTCTAGACTCTTTCATAGAGTCATAGAATAGTTAGGGTGGGAAAGGACCTTAAGATTATCTACTTCCAACCCCCCTGCCATGGGCAGGGACATCTCACATTAGACAATGCCACCAAGGCTCTGTCCAGCCTGGCTTTGAGCACTACCAGGGATGAAGCATTTACAGCTTCTCTGGGCAACTTGTTCAAATGCCTCACCACCCCCACAGTAAAGAACTTCTTCCTTATATCTAAGCTGAACTTCCCCTGTTTAAGTTCAAACCCATTATCCCTTGTGCTATCACTACAGTCCCTGATGAAGGGGCTGCTATGAGGTCCAGAACTGCACACAGTACTCCAAGTGGTGTCTCGTGAGAGCAGAGTAGAGGGGCAGGATCACCTCCTTGCACCTGCTGGTCATGCTACTTTTAATGCAACCCAGTAAGTGGTTGGCTTTCTGTGCTGTGAGAGCACACTGCTGGCTCATGCTCAGTTTCTTGTCGACCTTGCTTTGCAATTTTTTTTCTCCAGATCTTTAGTTCTAAGCTTTTTAATTGAGAGCAACATTTGACTTACTATATTTGGGATGCAAGTAGTTTTCTTTACTGATTCACCCAGTTCCCTCCTCCCCAAGTAAATGAAAAGTAGTACCTTCACAAAAGCTTCCCCTTCTAGCCACCATCCAACACTAAATATCAATTTTCTCCTCTTTGTTACACTAAAAAAAAAAAAAAGATTATTATAATCCTGTCTTTCTTAAATTATATGTCACTGTTTTTCAGAGGTTTTGCATATATGTGAAAGGTGGTGTCTCTATTTTTCCCTTTTGTTCCCAATGTACATATCCAATGAACATAAAGATGAGTGGTACTGGCATATTCGTCTTGTTCTATCAAGTTACAGTTACTGGTACACATCTTCTTTTGTCTATAAGGTACCGACATATGTTATAATTATTGTTCCATCACTGCCGTCAAGAGTGAACATCTGCTCCTACCCTCTCATCTCAGTTTTAATCTTGTAGCTCCTGTTTCCTTGAAAAGCAATCTAAATGAGACAGACCTTGTCTTTTACTTTTCTCCAGTTTTTAAACAATTTCCAGGATTTCACCAGAGCAAAGTGAATAACTCGAGCCCCCACCAGTATTCATTTAAGTGAAAAACTGAATTCTCTATAGCTGTGCTTGTGCCTATAAGCAGATGGAGTGAGGTGGGATTCCAACTTGCTCAGAGGCATAAACACAGCAACAGCAAATCGAATTTGCTATTCAAGTGTTGGGGATCACAGTATTCAGAGAGCAGCCACAGCCACTCTGCAAACTGCATTGAGTGTGGGAGCCATAGGATTTGCTTCAGTGTGAAGTGTTCTCCCACTGGCTCACAGACACTGTGCTTTCACAGCAGTTCCCAACTGTGATGAAGAGCCCCCCATTCACTCATTCCACCCCAATTCACCTCTATGATTTGCACACTTACAAAAAATTTTTGTCTGTACTTTTTTTCCAGGAAAAATTTTACCCTTTGAAAGCGCCAAAAGCAGGAACAAAAATAAAGTATTCCCCACAACATATCTCAATTCAGTGGTTCAGTGTTCACAGGTACATGAAATAATGCTTTTGCATTGGTTTGCAGTTGGACTCAATGACCATAAAGGTCTTTTCCAATCTAAATAATTCTATGATTCTGTTGTCAATAAAATTTTGTGGTGAGCCTTCAGAACCAAATATGAACGCTCATCTTTGCCCTTCCAGCATTTATCCTCACCTGGTGAACACAGAGAATACTGCACCCATGACACAAAAATCCCATAGTCCTTAGCAGAATGAGTTACAACTTCAAGCAACATGAAATTGAGTTGAGTCAGAACCAAAATGCTGAAACCACATCATCATCTAGCTCTTAAATTTGACAAAAGTTTACCATTTATTAGAATAAATCAAACTTGGGTGAAAACACTGATATACTTTGGTGCATTAAATCCACATCTGAATCCCACCTTCTGTTTTCTGGTCTGACTCTCCAGAATTTAAAGCTAGGCCAACTAGGGTTGTCAAATGACATTTTCTCCTTTTGTTACTGTTCCTCATCTCCACTGCTCTGGAAGACGGTTTTGGAAGAAGTCCACAATGAACTAAGTCTTCTATGCGTATTTCTGCATCTTAACTTTGAATTATTCTTGCACAATGACTCTCACGCACAAGCAATGAAATGGAGCACCAGTAACAATTTCAACAACGTCTATTAATCTTTCTGCTTATTTGACGGGGACAGCTTTCTGTGTTGGGCATTTTTTTTCAATGCTACTTTACATTACACCATCCACTTTGAAATACTGTTTGTCTCTTGCTTTACAGTAAACCTTTCATGATACATTCAACAGTGGAAGAAACGGTTCTGTTGAATATTTTGTAATAATTTGTTTTCTGATGGTAAAGACTGAATCAAAAGTGCTTGTGTTTTTAAAACAACCTCAGGCATACACAGCAACATTTACAGGAACAGCCTCACTACCTTACCTTAAAATGACCTGAAAAACAGTTTTGAACAAAATTTAAAAGCTGGGTTTAACCTTCTTTTAGGGAAAAAAAAAAAAGGTATATGTTATTCATAAAATCATAGAATCATAAATGGTTTGGGTTGGAAGGGGCCTTAAAGATCATGTAGTTCCAATCCCCCTGACAGGGGCAGGGACACCTTCCACTGTACCACATTGCTCAAAACCTCATCCAGCCTGGCCTTGAACACTTCCAGGGATGGGGCACCCATAACATCTGTGGGCAACATGTGCCAGTGCCTCACCATCCTCATAGTGAAGATTTTTTTCCTACATCTAACATAACCATTCTTCACAAGTCTGAATATTTTAAGAAAAGTGTATAGAAATAGACATCTGAAATGTTTACAAATCCTGAAGAGCAGTCATGCAGCACAAATAAACGGAAGAAAGGTTGCTGACTAGCAAATTAGAAGTTTTTAAATTACAGAGTAAATTCACTGCTTAAATACAAAATAACGCATTTCAAGAAACTCCTGTGTGACCTTTGAATTTGCTCTCTCTATACACCCTTGTTGCACTGGTTTTCAAACTAATGATGTATTTGCTTTTCCATAAAAAATACTCACACTGAAACAAAGAATAATTTGCAGCACACGTAACTGGCTAGATGAACTTTGTTTAGCACAAAGGAGTTAAAACATATAAAGGATACAATATAAAAAAATGTATAAATGTATAAAATTTTATAAAAATGTATAAAATTCTGTTGCCCTTCTCCCCAAAAGAATACGAGTCAAGAATGTTCAGAGCAGGGGAAAAGTACCTCAGAAAACTATGTTTCATAGCGTCGATATTTGCAATCAAAAAGCTATTGGATTTTAAAGTTATTTCCATTACACTAGTGGGATCTTGGTGCAAATTTCCTGCTGGCTGGTGTCAATGTCATGATACACTGCGCCTTTCCTAACCAAGGATTAGAACATAATTCTCCCAGGAGGTACAAAGGGTGGAAAGGATGGAACTAAGGAGAAGTATGAAAAATACCTAAAACCAAGAAATAAGCATACAGAGACCAAAACCAAACACACACATACAGCTTTCATTGAAGATGCGAAATATCTGCAGGAAACCTTCCTGGATTCTCTGCAACATAGGGCTTCAAGCATTTTGATGGCAGGACAATGGTGCAGTATATATATGAAAAATGCTTCCAGACTAGCTGTTTAAAACATTTCAATTTTTCTCTTTCCACATGTATAATATCATTCACTGTAATTACTCTAGAAAACATGCAAACTGACTACATGATACAAGCAATATAAAAACAAGTGTTCCCTTACCTCAAAACCCATCACAAAATGTTTATTCTGAATAAATAAAGCTGAAAGTTCTCCCAGTTCAGAGATCAGCATGCATGCCAATAAGGTGTAAGAGTAGCAAACATAAACTGCAAAAATTCTCAGGCTCATGAAAAGTGCTAAACCATTCTCACAGGTCACTGAATTGTCCTGCACTTCAATTGAAATCTAAAACCCACCACCTGCTTCCTCCTCTGCTTGTCGTTTTCTCTATGTGCTTTGACAGGCTCTGCTCTTTTATCTCTGAGAGCATTTCCCTTTTCTAAGTTCTTTCTACACTTCAGAGGAGTAACTCCCTTCCCTCCCACATTCCCTTTTTACAATACCAAAGCTTGGTTGACATTGAATAGGGATGAGGAACATAATTAACCCTGTACTAGCTATAATGCTTGAGCTAACTTGTCCCTGATGTATGACTGAGTAAGAATATGTTCTTGACTTGAGAAAAAAAAAATGGACTGAAAGCTTAGAACATGTTTACACGCTTGCCTTTATTTTTTTCAGACTGTTCGTAAAAGAGAAGCATATTTGGAGAGGTCCTCTTGCAAACCTGGGAACTTTGGGGATTTAAAAGTCATGACAGATTGAAAGAGACCTGAAGATAATGACTGTTGATTGCCTTTATGGCTTACAGGACCTTTCATCCAGGAAAAATACCTCATGTCGAGAGCAATTGCTTTATCCAGCAGTGAAATGTATCTCTTCTGAGGGCAAAATGGAGCTAGTGTATATTCTGAGTTTTTCTGGCCCAGTTAATAAGCTAGTTAAGGACCTGGAGAGCCCAGACTACTGAAGAAGGGGGAGAGATCAGTGTACTGTATACCAAAGTGATCTGCCTTCCCTTATTCTTTAACAAATTTGATGCAAGATTTCTGTGCTTTGTCCTGGAAGTCAGCCTAGTTAGACTTGTCTGATAACCAGAGTAAATACAAAACTATTTTATCCCACAGGCCTTTTTGAAGTAATGAAATTTAATGAAATTTATGAAGTAATCTTCAAAGGTTAAATCCCTCTCCCGCTGGAAGTGTGGCAAGGTCTAACTCAAAGGATGAGCCTCACAACTGCTGGAGCTGGATTCACTAACTGATCAGATCTAACTGTAATGTGACAATGGCATGTACATAACACATCAATTTATGTATAACTCAGGCTGTCCCTTAGTGCAAGTGATCAGTTGCTTAGGAAGACGGGACACCTCTGTCTAGAAACGGAGGACTGTGGTTCCATGTTTAATTAGATGTAAGTAATTGTTTTCATGTTTCAAAATGTGCTATAAACATTTGAAAACAAATATTTGCACTTAATAAATGCTACAGTGAGATCGATGTTACAGTTATCTTGGTTGTTTTGGTTCTCAGCTAGATACACCCTTAAAATTTACAATAACCAAAAATGCCAAGAGCGCTTCTCGTTATTTTTAGAGGACAGTAATGTGTTGTGTAGTATACCCAAGAATCAGCCAGAAAAATAAACACCCAAACTATAATTTAAAAGAGAAACCACAGAACAATTAAAAACAAATAAATAAAAGAAGGCATAATTCAGTTAACAATCTGTATTTATTGCAGAGTTCTTTTAAGTTCCCTCCCCGCCCAGTTCCTTATTTTCTAATATCTGATTACACAGATGTGAAAGACAAGGACAATTGGAAAAGCTGCATGAGAAATCTTGCCCTCCCTAATAATCTGGTTTAGACACTGCACCACACTGAATGACAGAAAGGTAAATAAGAATTCCTTTTTGCATCCATAAGTTACTAATAAAAGCCTTGCATCAAAAAATACTAATAGTTTGATAATGTTATATTTGTTATTCAAAAAATAAACATTTTGAAGTTAGCGATAACTGGTAATAGAATAATGGCATAATCACGTGACAATGCTCTCACAGTTTTAGAAATAGGAAACAATGTTGTAGTATAAGCTGCTGAATGAAGATCTTTTAAATGTTAGACATCACAGGTCCGTACAATTTATAGGAGCACATGATGACAATCAACAACCCAGTTCTCCTAATTACTAGTGCAACCTCAGTCAACCAACTTGCTGTGCTTGCACTGTTTTATTATATACTGCTTTACAGTTTGTTCTTTCTGTCACCAAACTTAATACATGGTGAACAGATGCGATTTTTAAGAACTCTGCCAAATTTGTATTGTCCCGATGTTTCATAAATTATTTTTTCCTGTGATGGAGACAGCCCAAGCTCTTCACTTGACATCATTAAACTCTGCAATTTTTGGACCACATCCAGCTTTGTTGTCTATGTGTTCCACTGGTTGGGGGTGAAGGAGAAGATCCTTGCATATTCTGTCTTCCTCTGGAAGTTACTTTTCCATTACAAATTATCATAATCAATTTTCACTTTTAGCAAGCCTTGAACTACATTGAAAGAAAAACATTGTTGGTTTTGCCTCTTGCCCTAGGTATCCGCTTTAGGATTTCAAGAGTTGCTTGAGTGTTTAAAATGTGGAAAAGTGAGCACTTTAACTCTTCCCAACTTTTCCCTCACCAGTGACACAAAGAAAGATTCAGAGGATTCGTCTACAATACTGAGTCCTTGCCAATAAAGCTCTCTGAGTTAAATGACTCAATCAAAGTATTTTTGTCACCTTGGATGTAACTGCAGTAACCAAGAAACTTTGTAAGTTTATGTAATGCCAGCCCTGGAGGTGATAAAGCTTTATCAACTACATCATTGCTTTTCTGATACACAGTATCTTGTAATAAAGAGTCTTATGTTTTTAACAGCAGCAACACTTCTCTTGCGTGAGCAGGCAGCTGCACTGACTGGGTGGCAGTACCACCATATAAAAGATTCTATCTTGACTCTGTCTAGAGTTTCTTTGGAAAACAAAAAAATAGTCTTTGATGGCCTTTATGATGCATTTTTGAATCAGAGTACCTCAGTTTGATCCTTATAAATCTAAATAAGCTTTTGCTTTATTTCACTTTACACCCAATTCCAAAAATACATGGGTAAACCTGGAGAAATTTTGAGTCAATGACCTGACCTGGTTCTTTAAAACTGTACAAGAAGAAAATCAAGACTAGTGACATTGTGCAAGATTATGAATAGCCTAATTGAGATCAGCACCTGCATCTTTGTGTTTCCAATTTTCTTCATTTTTTAGTTAATAAAAGTTTATAAGCTGAATTCTCAGATGGCATAAATCTGCACTGATTTCTGTCTGGCATCAGTTGTAACAGATCCTGCTGTGTGTTCATCCTGCAGCTGTGCTCATTCTCTCCTATGGAACTATCATGTCAAGCATGTGTGGATTGCTTTTTCCTGAAATGAAGTGTGATCTATAACTAAGAAGGAGAGATAACATATTTTAGGATAAAGTATTTTACACAGCAGTGTGTGTGTATTTATGGGGTTGAATCTTCTGTTTCATAATCATAGAGTTGTACGACCATTTATGTTGGAAAAGACCCTTAAGATCACTGAGATCAACTGATCAACTGTAAACCTAGCACTGTCAAGTCTACTACTAAACCATGTTCCTAAACTCTACATCTATATGTTTTTTAAATACCTCCAGAGCTTGTGACTCAACCACTTCCCTGGCATCCTGTTCCAGTGCTTCACAACCCTTCTGGTGAAGAATTTTTTCCTAATATCCAAACAAAACCTTCCCTGGCACAACTTGAAGCCATTTCCTCTCATCCTATCACTTGTTACTTAGGAAAAGAGAACGACACACACCTCACTGCAACCTCCTCTCAGGTAGTTGTAGGGAGCGATGAGGTCTCCCCTGACCCTCCTTTTCTTCAGTTTCCTCAGCCACTTCTTGTAAGACTTGTTCTTTAGACTCTTCACCAGCTTTGTCGCTCTTCTTTGGATGTGTTCCAGCACCTCAGTAATGAAAGTTACTTCCTATTTTTAAAGGGTAAGTGCATCAAAAACCATGATGTTCAAAATTTAGGTCTTGCTGCCTGGCCTAGTTCTGAATCTACCATCACTGTGCAGAATGCTCAGTTAGGACAAAGATGAAAACAACCATCCACAGTCTCACAGAGAACTGGATTCTTGCAAATGACACATTCCCCTATGCAATGTGTTATTTTTAGTACTGTACACCATTTACAATTTAGAGGTGCCTCGTTCAGTCACAGCTGGAGGAATCTGGAAGCAGCAGAAGCTGTTGTATTAACAGGTCCACAGCAAAGGAGTTAACTAAAGGATATTGCAGCCCTCTGGTTTCCCTAATGCAGACAACAAAGCTTTAGGGCTAGTGCCCAGTACTATACGGAAAAATGAGTAAACTGTTCATCTGTTACTGTGCTTCTAAATTATTATTATTTTTTTTTTAAATGAAAATATGCTAATTAAGAAGTTGCTGTTAAAAAGGTATAAATATATTTCCTTGCTTAAAGTAATAAGAATAAGTAATTAAACGTTATGATTTAAAATTAAACAATTTCTTTGATAACAAAATGAATAAGGGTAAGATGGCTAATATGCTTGATATAAGCTGCTTAGCCATACAATAGTTCATTTTATATTTTTTACATAGAATATATATATATGCTTCACAAAGTCTAAAAATGGCTACTAGTATTTTTGAAGCTTAAATTTTGCTTTGTTCAACTACCTTTTGGCTTGATCTTGAAAGAATTATGGCACACTAAACTTAATTCAAGCAAGCAATTAAACAGACACCTGACTTCTAGCTTTATAATGGTATATTGATTCCTTCCATGGCTGCATTTGCAAATTTATTCCATGCTTTGCTGAACCATAGTCATGTAGTACAGGAAGTTCTTTGCTACTCAAAACAAGGATTTTTTTTTTCTCATTCCTTCCAGCAAAAACGTTTTGCTAAAGCTTTTTTTCTGAAGAAAACCATGTGCATCACACTGTGTATCTGTGTCCTTGACAGGTCTAGATGAAGGGTTCAATCTTATCCTCAGCTAGGTGTGCCAACTGCCCTGGTGCTCTGGTTAAAGTTTCTTATTTCTTTTTCCCTCCATCTACTTCTTAGAAAACTAATGCTGTCATGTAAACACCAACTCAGACACTTTCATTCTGTCTTCTGGTTTGAATGTTTTTGTCATTTCTGGCTTTACTTATCACTGATAGCATCATTTGCAATGGCTATGTCTTTTTAAGCTCATAGACTTTGTCTAAGTACTCCCACTGTTGTGAGAACAGAAATTCCCTCTGTCTGGTATGCAGGTGAAAGACTTCCTGTGAAAATCAAGGGAAACAGAAATACAATGTAGAAGAGCAATGAGAAGGGGATACAGATAATTTCTAGATCAAGCATGGAAAACAATTATTGTAGTAATAACCAAAATCAGAAAGGTTCTCTCATTAGTTACATGGTTCAGTAATAGCTCCTTCATTGTTAGTTCTGTATTTTACACAAGGTTAGTTTAAGTTTTCTGTCAAACTCATTCTTAGGACTTTTCATGCTGGGAGGGCGTAGTCTCTAAGAGTAAAACCAGTTATAAGAAAGTCAATAGACGTATCACTTCAGCTGCTTGTCTAGTCACCTACTTGTGTTTTAGAGTACACCTATCGCTGAGGATAGTCAAACATCAGCACAAAATTGCTCTGGGTCATAAAAGTCAGCAACAGCCTGAGTGAGCTGAAAAGCATCAGAAAACAGAAAGGTTTCTTTCAGGAGTTTTCAGCTGTGACCTGTGGCTCTGTTATCCTGCAAGAGGAAGGCTAGGACAGAGAAAGCATAAGAGTTTTCCTTGATTTTCTACAGATGGCCTGTGAAATATAATCCTGTAGGGAGTAGGGGGGCCCCCGAAGATCCTGGTTAAAGAAAAAGGCATGATTGATGTGTTGAACTTACTTTGGAGGAAGAAATCTTGGCAAAATAGACTTTGAATTAAGTGGTTAGAGTTTTACAGTTGCCTACCCAGATTTAATATATTGCCTAATGCTCTTGCACCCATGGATTACCAGTCCATAGGTTTGAGACATCATCAGGATTATTGCCAGGGGCCAGGAAGGAAGGAATGACTAATTGGCTATCTAACAAAACAACCCTGAATTACTAATTTATGCACCAGTAAGCAAGGTGCTATATAGTTGGAGTGTTAAGGCATCTTATCAGCTCAGTGAGTAAATAAAATGTTCTATTCCAGTCTGAGTATCAGAGTTATTACAGCAGAATTTTCATGCACCATCACTGTCTAGACAGTCAGTCAGATCCCAGCAACACACTGCAAACTATCCATTACTTGGCTGCTGGCTCTCTGTTAGAAAAGCACATCATCACTTCTTGCATAATTATTCTCTTAAGATTATTTCTGCAGTGCTTGGTGTGAACAACATTCATAAGTTTGCACCTGTTGATTTGTGGCAACAGAGTCTGACTTTCTCAAAAAATTCAATGCAGTTCTGCCAGCACTAGGATGTCAGAACAAGTGAAAAACCTGAATAGACGCATTTGTCAATCACATTAGGTGTCCAAGATTAAATGAGTGAATAAATGAAAGCCATTTTTCTAGTGAGCAGCTGCCCCCATTATCATAGAATCATAGAATGGTTTGGGCTGGAAAGGATCTTAAGATCATCTACTTCCAATCCCCCTGCAATGGGCAGAGACCCCTCACACTAGACCATTTAGTAATGTTACATTTGTAATTGTAATGCAACATTTAGTAATGTTGCATTACTAGAGATACAGTTAAGATTCAAGCTGTCCTGTCAGCTTCTTTTCTTTTTTTTTTTTTTTAATATTTTTTATTTATGTTAAGGAAAAGAAAAGTAAAGTCAATACTAACAACACAATTTAAAATAAGACAGATGAAAATACTTTAATCTAGATAGATGAATAGATAGATAGAATAGACAAATACCTAATAGACAAATACCTAATACAAAATACCTCTAGATAGAATAGACAAATACCTAATAAAAAATAGTTTTTCTTTCCCTGAACTGCAATGTTTGCCTTGAATATAAGAATCTGGCATGTAATTTTTAAAAATAAAGTTAAAGGAAAATACTAAATAATAATAGAAAATTACATTTCATTTGGAAAATCAAAATGTTATGATTTTATTACACTGTAAAAAAAATCATTTTTTATTTTCAGTTTACACTAAAGCAGTTGAGGGGGACCACCAAAGCTTTCTGAAACAGCTTGACAATGCCAAGCCAAAGGATTCAGTGAAAAAGATGCTTGTTCAGAATGTCAAGCAGATTATATCACCTGCCAAAGCATCTGAGTGAGAAGCACAGTTTCTGTGAATGTGCTTAGTTACAAATGGTGTCATCTGCTGATCTCAAAAAATAAAATTATTTTTAAAGGTAAAACTTTAGTATTCTCTAACAGTGTAAATAGCTCTGATTTCCCTGCAGAGTCAAATGAGGATGAAATTTATATTAGACCAAAATAACTAGGCAACATTTTCAAGGATAGATATAAAGCCAAAACCAGTAATACCCATGTAGTTAATGAGGAAGCACACCTAAATGATGGATGGTGCTGCCTTTCCATGTTGACTTGCTATGAACCATACAGAAAGCTGACCTTGCTCTATAAAAATGAAATATGTTTGTCATTTATAATATGTAGCAATGAGCAGAGAAAATTCCCATGAAATTAATTTACAATTGTAGGCATTGATAAGGGTTAGATTTTTAGCAGGAATAAATTGGCAGATTATTAAAGCTACACAAAAAGAGTGTTTTAATAGAAGTGTAGAACTTTATTTTGGGTTGCTTCAGATAGTGACAGTGCAATGATGAAAAATTATATATATATACTCACCTAGTCACCTAAACTACTTTAATCCCAAACACATCCACTCTCTCCTTTACATGCAGTCACTCTGCAACTTTTCCATACCTACGCACACTTATTTGCTTATTTACGTTTCAGAAATGAATTAAAAGTTTACATGGCACCAGCAAAGATAATTTTCTTCTTACAGAAAGTAGAAAGAGCGATGATTAAGGACTGGATTCCTTCAAAAAACAGCCAAAATTATTTGTCTACGTCGAAACCCTGGGTCATGCCATGGCATGAGGCTCTTGCTATACTAATGACTGCCAGGGACCTATATATCCCCTGATTTATCTGATGAATGAGGGACTGTACTAGTTACGTGGCTTTTCATTTCTTATTCTCAGAAATTTTCAGGGCCACCTTTAAACTTGGGCTTCTTGGTGTCCATGTAAATTAAATGCAATTGCTTATGAAGCTGTTGAAAAATACCTTGCTGTGGTACCAACTTGGCTTATTTTCTACCTCTCTGTGTGCATGGTTCTCTTTCATCTAAACACTCATATTGAAAATATGTTAAAGCAGGATCCTTTTCTTTCATGTTCCCCTTCTTTAACATTTTCATTGATTTCATAAAATAATTTTTTTCAGTGAAGCTGCTGTTGTAGCATGGCAGCTATGAAGACCTCTGTGGGATTAATGGCTTTGACAAAAAAGAAGAGAAAACATTGTAATTTTCCTTAATCTTCCTTTGAATTTGGAGTGTGCTGAAACATGAAGCTCAGAGTTTCAAACTGAAAAAGAAATTCATAGTGTGTGGTATCAAAACTACTGGATATCTCTGAGGTCCAGCAAAATGTTCCGGCATTTTCAGTGTAATTTACCTCTTAATGTATACATAAAGAAACAGTGTTGGTGGGTGTCTTTCCATGACAGTATTAAATATATTCTGGAGCCAGTAAAATGCTAATTGAAGATTATTTCTTCCAACTATGTCTATATCTGTATGATTTATAGAAATTATGGTGATGCTGAGTTATTATGACTAGATCTTTTTTGTGTTTCTAAACAAAATGCAGAAAATATTTGTCATAAATAAAACAGATTAGAAAAGGATAATTTATTTCTATTTCTTATCTCTCTTAGTTAGGTTTCTATAACATGTTAATGTTAGTGTCATAGTATGATTTAGGTTTGAAGGGATCTCTTGAAGTCAAATCTCCTGCTTAGAACAGGCCAGCTTCAAAGTTAAATGGAGAGAGTGTGGGGCTGTCAAATCTGAAAAATCCTAAAGAACAGAGACTGTACTGTCTCTGTGATCATCCTGATCCATTTTTGTATATATTGAGTTGGAATTTCACTCATTTCATGACCAAAGGCTGTATTTTTTTTGTTGTGCTCCTCAGCGGAAAGTCTACCTCTAGCTATGAAGAACTGCTGCAGTTAAAATGACTTCTCCAGCGCTGGAGAAGCTGGAGCTGTTCAACCTGCCCTAGCAATAACTGTAAGGGGTATTGAACAGGACTGTCTCATAGCTTCGAAGCTTGCATGCTCTGCTAGCTGTCACATCTGTGGCTGTCATTCATTCCATAACCACTGACTCTCTGTCCAGCGTTGTGGAAATAATCTGGAGATTTTCTACTGGAGCAGCTCTCTGAAATACATCTGAATTGATCTGTAGCCAATATAACTAAAAAAGATACCAGCAAGAGATGTGCACATTGCTCATTTTCACCATGTCATAGGGCAATAAGTTTATTTTTTCTGGGGGGAAAAAAAGTCAGCCTATCAGAATTCACTGCAGGGACAGACGAATTTGTTCCTCCTCATTTCTAAAAAAAACCAAACCAAATTGCTATGTATTTTTATTAACAGAAGACTGCAAAAAATATACTATATCCATTAAGCCTTGTCTGCTTTTGGCTGCAAAAGCAAAATCATGTTCAAGTCAAACAAAATTCAGAGCAAGCTACAAACACAAACCATTCTAGCCCATGAGTACCTAGGAAGCTACATTTTCAGACAAATGTTTTGGCTGCCTTCCTCCTCCAGTGTTTTGAATTACTTTACCATTTTGCTCTTTTTCACATTTACAGCTCAGTGTTTTAAAATACAGACTGGCATAATTGTCTTTTTTTCTATTACCCTGGCGCCTTTATCTCTCCTCAGGAGATTTTCCTTACTTCTTGCTTATTCAGAGCCTGGTCCAGGAAACCACTGAGATTGTGTTTCATACAGTCAGATGCAAATATGCTGAACACTAAGCATGGGCTCAGGCACTTTCCTCAATTGCAGGCAACGCTTTTCATATAAACTGCCCTGTTCTTTTAAATGGGATATGCAATGCAGATTTCTCAGTGCCTGGCTCCCTGCTCATCTGAGCAGTGCAAAAGAGATGGCATTGCCTGACCTTCATCTCTTCATCACCCTTCAGCATGCCATGGTTCAGCCTACAAGACAGCGTGAATGCTGACACCACCAATGTGAAAGATGCTTCTTTCCTGAACTGGTGGGTGAACAGGCAATGATATGTCTTGCACTGGCTGCATCTGTACTGCACAGTTCACCACAGTGCAGAAACACCTTAGCTAGCTCCCAGCAAACCTGGCTCAAGACCACATCCCTCAGCAGAAGCTCTAAGGAGATTAATTTGCCTCTTTCACTGCTTCTCTTCCTGTTTAAGGGTTAAAGTGCAATAGAAGCCAAGCTGCATTTAAAAGCCTGACTTAGATTTCACAGAGTCCCTTAAGAGTGCTTAGAATATTAAAAATAAAGGTGTTCTAGGAATGTTAGAGCTCTGTGGGGCTTAATTTCTCTTTATCAATTGTTTTAGCAATCTTCTGAGGGCAACTCACCTTTCAGCTACATGACATGAATTCACTCCTTTGTCTAAAGAGATGCTGTAAGCCAAGTAAATGTTTTATTTTGAATATCATTGTTTGAATCCATCAATTTTTTATTCTGAGTTAAACATCTTGGTAGTGAGCTGGAACTTGAACAAGTGCCATGAGCAGCTGCCACGGTCGTTGATCACTGACTGCACTGTAAGAGCACTTTTCTGTAGAAATAAGGCTGTGATAATAAGCAACAGTCTGTGCAGGAGCCCAGAAGCATCTACCCTGTTAGCACAGCTCCTGGCAGACTTTTGGATGTCAACCAAATAACACCATCCCACGCAGTCCTAGAGCATGGTTCAGCGATAAGCATGCTCAAAGGACTGCTCCCAATAGGCAGTTTGGATGTAGTTACCTTGTTTTGAGAGTTAAGGGAGTTTAGTTGTATAAATGTGAGTTGTGCTGTATCATTCGTCCTCAGGGACAGAGAATAGTCTCTCGTCCATTTTATTTATTACCATAGACATAGCTTTTAGAAAAACACCAAACTTTGCAATAACCTTTTTATTTGTATTGTGGTTCCAATAAATATCTTTTTCTCTCCACTGCATTGTTATTTTTTATTGCAAAGCCATTAAGCTGAACAGTACTTTAATAATGATTATCAAAACCAGAATCACAAAGGGAATAAAAAGAACCCAAACATTGAATTTTTCTCATAAATTGCCTCTATGACAAGCTTAAGGTAATAAAAGTCAGTAATCCCAAGAGTGGGCATATATGGATATTTTGTTAAGTACCTTTAAAAGGAACATTTAATTAAAATATGATATAAATGCTATGGCTTTACAACAAAAATTGTCACACGGGAATAATATCTGCACAATAATTAAGAAACTTCCCGGCTTGTGCCTAAATATTTGACTTTTACATTTTCATGTTGCAAAAAGGAGCCGATTGGACACAGTTGTAACATGAGATTTATGTGCATCCAGCATGTTGTGTTTTACCACAGGAGGAGGCCTTAAGCATGACTCCATTACACTTTTGCTCTGGAGAGGTATGATAGTCTGAATAGCAAATTATTTCCTTTCCTGTTCAACCTAGCATAAAATTCTTTTTCTTCCATTGTATTTGTTAGACAACGTAGGATGGAATAGTATGCAGAACTTTTCTGGATACAAACTACAACTACACTAGCAAATAAAGTGTGGGGTGAAGTCAAATCCCGAGACAGAAATAGCATGGGAAATGCTCTTTTTTCCCCACCCTTCAAAGAAGGGTGACCTTTTCCATATTGCCTCCCAGAAATCATGTCTTTATGTCAGGTCTGGACATGACTTAGGAAAATGCCAGCTGGCGTGGGTCAAAAACCTGCCAGTGAGCATAATGATAATCAAGCAGTATGTACAGTCACAGATATCATTCAGGCCCTAACCCATACTTTCTCTGGCCCTGTTAAATTTATTAACATGGATATAGCGATTGGCTGAATAGCAAGATGAAGACTTCATCCTAAATCTGGGAGAAGTTGTCTTTTTCTGATGTTTTCCACATGTGCATAGTCTGACCTCTAACACAGCTGTCAAACTTTGGGGCCCGATTACAACACACTTACTGCAGGGGAATAACTTTGTGAGCAGCGGTATCATGTGCAAGGGAACTGCTCATGCAGCCCGGAAGAAGTCAGTGCTGATAAGACAGGATGCCAACCTAGAGGCTGAAATGATAAATTAAAACAAACGGGAAGGAGGTGGTAGGTGGTGGATATATGATGTGACAAAGATCATAACACTATAAATTATGTCAGATAAAGATATTGCTTGTTAGTACAGTTTAGCATAATATACAAGGAAGACTCTTCTGAATAAAAAGACACCATTTAGTCTTAGGATGATTTATATGGTTAATACTGTCATTCTGTCCTCTGAGCAATTTACATTAGGTTTCCAAAACTCTTTCGATTATCAGTCTTAAAACTTATGGATTATCAGCTTTCAAACTTACTGTAAGTATCGTGGAAAGGGTGACATAGGAGGGATTTAAATGCATTAAAAATTTAGTTACAGAAAGGGATAAAAGAAATCTTCTGAATCACTACTAAAAAGACAAAACACTACCAGTTTTCTGGGACAAGCCTGTTATTTCTTTTTATTTCTCAAAATTCATTTTTAACCTAGAAAAATCCCAAGATGTTTGTGTAAAGATTTTCTTTTTTTTTTTTTTTTTTTTTTTTACTTAGTGCACTGGTAACGGTTGCAACAAAACATTTAAAATTTCTTAGTAGCACTTTATCTAAAAAAAATGTTATTTTGAGGTAACAAAATAAAATATATCTCTTCAATCTTTTTGGTCTTCAACTGCAATGTTTAGGAAAAAACCAGAAGTGATACCAGTTTTGACAGTGATTGGATACAAGAATTGTCATCCTAGTGCATAAGGTAGAAAGAGTATTAAGAAAACTATTCTTGATCTTCGTAATATTAGCCAAACTGCAAATTTTAGTTATACCCTTAATTACAGCTTGGAGGGTGTGGAAGAACAGGGCATTCTGGCAAGTGCCATAGCTTCTCTTTCCTTTAAAACAAAGTTTTTCAGACTAAGAGTATATCCACTTTGTCAGGGATATGCAGCCTTGAGCTTTTATAGTGGTAGGAGCTATCTCTTAAACAGGGGCAAACTCATACACTTTCACAATGAGCTCTGTGCTTTGAATATAGCTGCTCTCAGAAGTAGGAAGGAAGAATCTTTGCCCTGTACAGAGCCAAGAGACAAGGATGCCATTTATCCCTGTGACAAATGTCATCCTGAAATCTGCAAGACCCATAGAGCCTGGAGTCACTGCTTTCCTCCTTCATGCTCTTTCTTCCATAAGAAACAGCTTTGTCTCTCCACAAGGAAGATGATTTCGTAGAGAATTTGAAACCTCTGCATTATAATAATGCACTTTATAAAGTTAACTATTCTTTATAAAATATCTATCTGGTCTCGATATAACTAGCTTTGCTTGGTTTTGTGGAGTCAATGGAGTTCAGGCCCCTATTGAGGACACTAGCTCAGTGAGGACTGTCACAAGAGATGAGGGAATACCTACCCTATGAAAAGGCCAAAAATAGAGATTGCTATAGGAGCTGCTAAACAGGAAAATTTAGATTTAGACCTGTGACAAAGTCTAAAGAAAAAACATATCAGTGGTCTGATTTTCAGAGGTGATATGTTCTTCAAGTCTTTCTGAGGAAAGATCTTACTGGTCTTTGACAACAAATACTTGATCCCCCTCCAGCGCTCCACGTATTCCACAAAATTTCAAAAAAGGGTGCAGAAATGACCATGTGTCCTTAATAGAATTCTGTTTTCCTTACCAAGAAGTTTCCCATTAGACACCTGAGTTTCTGGAGTTACACTGACCGCCAGCTCAAGCAGTGCTAACTGGCAGGAAACATATAGCAGTGAAAGGATAGCTGGCAACACAGTTTAATTGGCCTGAGAGAATCACCCAAGGGTGACACTATCAGCTCCAAACAGTTAGCAGAACTTATTTTAGCTGCTGTAGTGGTACCACTCATGGCCAGTGTTTCACAAAAGTTTATTCTTTTTAAGAAGACAACCACAAACCATTATGAGCAAATGCCACAAGCAGTAATCTATAAAAGATTAATTTGATGCCATAGGACAGTGAACTTCATCAGAGAAGAATGACAGTCTTATTTTTATAAAACCATTCTACATATGTCACTTTCAGTAAAATATATGGTTTAGCTCATTATAAACATAGATTTCCCTTCTCCCAATCAAAAATCAGGAAAAGTATTAATTCCTTCACATTAGCCTTGAATTCAATGTGAACTTTGAAAGACAGAGTGCAAAGTTATGAAGCAGGGTAATATTTCCTGAAGTATATGCATGTATATGTATATATACACACTCATGCAAAGAAATGCACATGCATGTGTCCATTTACATGGTTGCATTTTATTTGTGCAGAAGCATATCACAAATCTCCAATCCATATAATCATACCGAGAAGAATTGAGTGAGTTCATTTGAATGTTTTAGTTTTTCTCCCATATAGAGACGTTCCAATTCACTATGGTTAAACATCAAATGATTATTTTTTTGAAAAAAGTCATCAGAATTGGTCACAGGTGCTGAACATTACAAATAATTGATTCATATTTTTGGACACTTCAGACAGCCCAATTTAAATTATTGTGACTTTCATAGATAGTATCTTGTTTTCTTTTTCTCTTTTTTTCTTCCTTTTATGAAGTGAAAGCTTTTAATACCAGTATCCACTATAACCTTTCTGACACCTGTTAGACAGGCAACATTTAAGAAAGGGAGTGCAAAATGAAAAAGAAAGGGAGTGCAAAAAAACAAATCCATTTGCATTTTCAAGAGAGCTCCCGAATACTTAAAATGCATTCTTTTAACAAGCGTGTGTGTGATCAAGGCTAAATTAATTTAGTCAGAGGTTTTGGACATGAGTTCTCACAAGAAAGATCAGGCACTGGTGATGACATGAAACAAAGATACTGGTGGTTGTCTCCATGACCTCCAAGACATAATTTAAGAGAGCTGCACTTTCTTAAGTGTCTACTGTCAAAGGGTCCATCTCCCTTGTCTTCTGTCTCAAATGGTAGCATTACTAAATAACTGCAGAAGAATAAAATCAGAAGAAGTACAGGTTTTACTTCATCACCTCCCCAGTACTCTCCCAACATCTGTTTTCATTTCAGGGTATTTTTTGGATCCCATGAAAGATCCTTGCACCCACAGGGCCCTTCGATGATGAGCTTCCCAGATCTGTTGTCCATTGCAGAAGATATCACTTCCTTTCTGCTTGTTTCAAGGCCAGTTTCTCTTAGTTCCATATGGTGGTCTATCAAGTAACTTAATGTTAGACAGACAGAGTTTTTTACCTGTCAAATACTGCACACATCAGAGTTAAGTTTCTTCATAGATTAAAAAGAAAATTTTAATTTAAACAGTGACTAAGTTTGGGGGTTTTGGTGGAGGAGTAGGAAAAGGAGGTCACACTTCACTCTGGTTCAAAAACCCTTTCTGTCCCTGTGTTGGTAGTAAAGCCTTAGAACAGTAGTAGAAAACAGTTTTTCTTCTCAGCCTGCAAACTGACAGACACAAGGAAACCTTGCAGCTTCTGTAAGTTTTACTGGACTTCCATCAGGAAATTGTCCATCACTTGCTGAAGACAAGATATTGAGCATGATGGAGCCCCCGCTGATAGCATAAAAAATATCAAAAGGATTCTTTTGTAAGCAAAAAGGTACTACTTGATAAACTCATGTTAGCCTACAACGTACAAAGCAACAGATTTCTTCCTTTCTTTGAAGAAAAATACTTGTTTGATTAAAACTGCTTTCTGATCCTCTGCTGGACCAGTCCTCCATCACATTCCCAGTGCCTCAGTGATGATCTTTACACATATAAGGTGATTTTCATGTGACTGGACTGTATTTTAAGATGTCATCCCAAAAAAACCTCAAGTAATAACATAGTGTTTACTATAAATCACCTTATACCAAACATAAATCAGTTGTGAATCTGAAATCCACCTTTACTACATTGTCTAGCAATGGCCATCATGGAGTGCTTCTGCTGTTCATTCAGCCTATGGGTATTCTGCCTGTTGAGAAAACCTTTGAATGGTATTATGTTGCATTTATGATATATTAGTTAAATACCTGGCCACTTCATTTATTGAGACCTCCATTGTATTGCATATAAGAATGAGGATATTCTAGAAAATAAAGGTGATTTTCAGAAACATATATTTTCATATTTTTCAGTTGAGGCCTATTTTTCTATTAGAGATCATAGAATCATAGAATACTTAGTGTTGGAAAGGGCCTTAAGATCATCTAGTTCCAACCCCCCTGCCATGGGCAGGGACACCTCACACTAAACCATGCCACCCAAGGCTCTGTCCAACCCGGCCTTGAACACCGCCAGAGATGGAGCAATCACAAATCCCCTGGGCAACCCATTCCAGTACCTCACTACCCTTACAGTAAAGAATTTCTTCCTCATATCCAATCTAAACTTCACCTGTTTAAGTCTGAACCCGTTACCCCTTGTCCTATCACTACAGTCCCTAATGAAGAGTCCCTCCCCAGCATCCCTGTAAGCCCCCTTTCAGATACTGGAAGAAACCATATCAATGACACACTTTGGGTATCTTAGAATAGATTCATACAACAGAGTACAATGCTTCATAGAGTCATGTCAGCTCTGAAGACATAAGTGCTGTGTCACTTGTGGCTAAGATCCCAGAAGCACACTGCACATTAGGTCGGCACAAGCTAGACTTATAGTTAGCTATTGTTTCAATACACACCACAATTCTGATGACTTCCTAAACAAGCCATGGAAGAACATGCTATTAGTTCCCCTGACTTAGATAACAGCTGGTCACAAAACTAAAGAGCAGTAACATCTTCAGTACAGTGTTCCTACCATAATCACATTAAGACACCAAAGTCCTTATCAGTAATATTTAAATTTGCTGATCTAAATAAAATAAATAAACTAGAATTAAAATATATGTGTCACATCATCAGAGAAAATAGAAAAATAACCTGGAACTTTTTTAAATACTCAGCAAACAAAGGATAACTTACAGCAATAAACCAACCGAATTTAGAGGGGATTAGTGATAGCTTTAAAATTTAAGAAAATGGGAAAAAGAAAAATGCTAGTAGTAAATACAGATCAGAAAACTGGATATGTAGAATGCAAAAGGTAAGTAAACCAAAATAACTCCCAGAAAAATCTATAGTCAATGGACATAAGAGTAGGAGAATGGAGGGGATTTTAGAAACAAGAAAATAAAACTAGCAGTGGTGTTGGTTCGTTATTAGAGCTGGTAGGATTCTCATTAATAATTGTAAGACCTTAGGAAGAGCTGAAGCATTCAATAAATAAATCTCTTGTGTCCTTGGGAAAAGCTTGATAAGATTTGAATGGTAACTTTTATTTTGGCCATTAGTAAGTAAACATGAAACGCTAGGTTAAAAAGCATGAAGGATCAGCAGGTCTGGAAAACTTGTGCAAAAGAACTTTTAAAGAAATAGCATAGAAAAAAGCTATCTGGACCATCACTGTCCATTTTTAGTACATCTTGGGGCACCATGAAAACTCCAAAGACCTTGGGAAAAAAAGTGTGACACTACTTAAGTAGTATACCCAAAGTAACTGTAAGGTAACTGTAGGGTTGTAAGATTTAAACAAGCAGGTGAAACAATGTAATTAATAATACAGAGCTATATAAAAAAAATTAAAGTTGTGGAAGTCAATTAATGCCAATCAGTTTATAAAAAATTACTCTTGTCAAAATAATTTGCTATTTTGTCTAACAGATTTAAAATATTTAATGAATGCATGAGTATTGATACTTCTGCCAGCATTTGACTTGTGAATTCTGGACATTCTGATTAAATTAAAGGAATATAAAATAGACATGGCAATCCAAAGAAAAACATGATTAAAAACTTACACTTTGTGACATTCTGAGATGTGCTACAAATTCCTACTAAATGTATGGAGTTTTAATTTATGTATTTACACTTAAGAGAAATTGTAGAAGCTATCTGAACTAAACCAGAAAATCATGTTTTCTAAAATAGAAAATCAAATGTAACACAGAATAAAGGTACATACTGCAGAGGACAAACCCCAGATTTTTTTTAAGAAGTATTAAGCAGTTCAGAAAATATACCCAGAATTAATGAATGTAAGAGGTAATTCCAGGAGGAAATTTCTTTGGTTATATCTGTAATCTAAAGTTTAGGAGTGTTTCTGAATTCTCAAATGCAGGTGCTGGCCCCTGCTGCATCCTGACTTCCCATTAGCATGGTATCTAGGTATGCACCAACCATTTCCCACATCCCTGTCTCCATGTAGGTGAAATCTAAACACTCAATCTCATTATCCAAGGAGCAAGCAGGATCTGGGGTGTCTCCTGGTATTCTCTTGCAGGTAAGCTTAGATGTGGCCTTTGAAAAGGAATTGCTGATGGTAGAGTCAATTGCAATTATAGGGTCAAAAAATGTGATCCTTGGGTGTATAATTACAGAAGGTGAAGCAGCAGCAGGGAGGTTAGGTTGCATCTGCAGTTGGCAGCAGTCAGCACTGGAATGCTAACTCCTTTCGCTTGAGCACATTTCAGGGATGTTATAGATTGCAAAGGCCTCCCAGCAAAGTTCGAGGATATACCAAAAATATAAAAATTTCACTGTAAAAAAGATGATCAGCCTGAATTAAAAACTGAAGGACAAAGTATTACTTGATCACATTATATGTAACATTAAATTTCTGCTGCCCTTGTAGAGCAGAAGTTTTAAAAGAAATCTTCTGAATCTATAAAACCAACTCACAATGAGTTTGAAGCTAGACATGTTTGACTTATTTTTTTAAAGACATTCTTCAGACAGAAGGGAAACTAATTCATGGATTCTTTATTATAGACAATGTCAGACTAGGTGATGACAGTGGACCTACACATTAATCTTTGTGTATGAAATGTTTTTAAGCCAGGTTTGAAACAAAAATTTGCTAGAAGAGAGAGCTCCTCCCATTCTTAACACTTTCACCTGCACATGCCAGGTCATGTGTTGAAAAAATGGTCATTTATTCTCTTGCATCTCCCTCCAGTCCTCCTCTGCAGTACCTTGCATCTCACCTCAGACTAATAAGATCAGTTAAATTTAACAAGTACCTTATACAGGGCTTAAAAGGAAGTGTAAAAAAAACCCCAAACTTCTATCCTCAGTTAAACCTAGTCATCCTGATTAAGTTAATATGTCAGAAAGTGTAAGGGAGATAAGAATCTGACCCTGCAGTCACCACATATGAACACTACATCTTGGTACCTAACTAGTTAGAAGCAAATTTGCATATATTATCATAAACTAGCAACAT
>JARCZZ010015315.1:0-16436 GCA_030323915.1 Brotogeris chrysoptera
TGTTCACAGGCTGAAAGTCAAAAACACAGCACTGCACCAGCTACTAAGAAGGAGAAAAATGACTGCTACTGCTGAACATGACACGTATGCTTCATAAAGCTCAACTGCTTGCAGAAAAATTGTTAACCTCAAGCATCAGAGAGTTCTAGGCTTGAATTGTTCTTATCTCTTGCAAAAGTTTATGGGATATCATCCTGGATTTCCTGGCCTTTAGACCTGGGCTGGCATGGTCAGTCCTATCTTGTCATATTCCTTTGGCCCTTCCAAAGTATTGCAGACTTTGTCTAAAGAGTAACTATGTCAGGCAAGTCAGTGTTAAGGTCTTCACACTCTACACCACCAAGAAACAGAAAGTCAGAGGAAACAATGAAGAGGAAATTCAGGAAAAAGCTCAGTTAATACAACAGGAATAGAAAATTACCTCACAACCTTTTTTCCTTTTTTAATTCATTATTTAAATAGTGAAATTCATGACAGCTACATAAAAAGCAAAACAAATTTTGAAAAGGATTTGGCTTTTTTTTAGGGAAACAACTTCTGTCCTAACATTTGAAAAGTTAGCCTTGTGAGAGCTTGTTAAAGTAGTTGTCCTTTCTTTGATACAAAGACTGTATCTACCATTTGAAAGTACAGGTTCGTGGTTTTGCTTGTATCCATTCTGAGCTCATTAGTTCAACATACACTAACTGAAATTAGAAGTCAGTTTCCCCTCTCCCAAGGGCCAGGTCTTTCTTTGCCTAACAGGCAAATATCTTCTCTTTTTTTCATTTCTAGTGTGATAGAAATCTTCAGTGTTGTCCTAGATAGTCTGATCATCTGTAATTAGGAGTTACTCTCTGTCAGCACTTCATCTGTCTGGAGGTTAACATTGCAGGAAGATGGATGTTTCAATATCTTGTACGTAGTTCGCCTTGCCGTCTGTAACTCCGCCTTTTGAATGGAGATCACACTGGCAGTGCTGATTCATGATGTTTAGTCACAAAGTCCTGTGATCAGATGTTATTGCTAATACCATTTTTTAATTCACTCTGATAAGTAGAACATAGAGTTACAATGACAGGATCAGGACTCTAATTTTTTAAGTGGGCCTTATGCCAGAAATACAGAAGTGGGAGATTGTTCTTACCGCTGAAAGTGAAGAAAAGATGGTGGGAGGGAAGGGTTAGTAATTTTGATTAAATAGTCAAAATGCTCCTTGCAAATAAAGAAAAAGCAGTTTGTGACAAACAAGGAAACATGAGGCACAGGAAAAAGACAAGACTTGTGAACAAAAACAAATCCGATCAAATTCAAAGATATCAGCTAGACACTGAACATTCATTGTTGATTCAGCAACAAAGGAAAAACAAAAAAGAAATTAAAAAAAGACTTTTTTTTTTTTTTCTAAGATGCTGACCCTGATGAAAGAGATTGAACAATGTTGTAGAGTCAAGTAGTTCTAAAGAGTCTTTTTGTGGCCTCATATTGAGTTAATCTCCGAAGACCAGGGAGAATGCAGACAGAAAGCTTCCTGGAAAACCAGCAGGCAAATGTGAAAACAGTCCTAAATGTTCCCTGGATACACCCAGCAAACAGTTTCTCTCTCCCTTCCTTCTTTCTTCTAGTCCCTGCAAAGCCCCACATTATCTATATTTTCCTTTGTTGTTATTGTGTGGAAGTCACCTGTAACATCTGAAGATTGGGTCTTATCTGTAGATAATACCAAACGCCACCTGCTTCAGCTACATAAAGCCTCTCCTGATTCTCACATAACATTAACAGTCAGGGGTATTAGAAGACTGGTTGTTTGGCCTCACACAAAAAAGAAAAAGATAATAAAAATCATAATCTCTTTTTAGTCATTTTCAGATATTTGCATTAGAAGAGACAGCAGGCATAATATAACTTCACTTGTCCTTTATATTTTTTGCAATATAAAGCTATTATTATTTTTATAAATTAATAAAAAAAGACCACTTCAAGTTTCTTTGTGATCTGCTGAAGAAATGCTGACCACCATTACCTTGCAAAGACTATACTTCACACTACGCAATGGTAATGACAAAACAAACCCAGCCTATGCACCTGCAGGAGATAAGCTGACTGACAATTCACTTTCTTTTCAGCACAAAAAAAGGAAGAAAAGGGACCTCATAAAACGCTAGATATTTTCAAGAGGAATAGTAAACAAACCCATTTAGTTTTCCTGCAAATTATTTTTCTCATTACAAGTCTCCTGCAGCTGAACACTTCAAGGTGTACATTTTATAAACTACTTTTACCATTTATTTTACCAGAAGCAGCTCCTAAGATGCCATCTGGGTTGCCTACTTGTGAACGTGATGAAGTGCATGTTTTGATCCTCCTGCAGTTTAAGCAGAAGTGCAGATAAAACCAGTCTAGCTAAGGAAAAATAATTTTGCATTTCTGGGACAAGAAGCAGAAGACATCAGTGGAACATGAATGTGGAGATGAAAAAATGTTTTTCACTGAGATGAAAGTCAAGCACTGGAGCCGCTTTTGCAGTGGTTAGGAAATGGCTGTTGCTGGACCACCCCTGAGTAACATGTTTTCATCTCATAGATTATCCCCTTTTGAGAAGAAGAAAGACTCCAACATAAATTCTTTTTTTTTCCTTGTTTTGCAAAACAAGTGATAACATGATAAATATTCAATACTCAAAAGGTCAGGGATATTCCTGTACTGGGTATTAAGAGTTCTCAGTGGTGGATAGGAGACCAAGATTAAATATTTCACAGTGTTCGAGGGTATCCAGACTCTCGTATCATCTCACCATGCCTTTATTTTGCATAGACCTTTGTGCCAGAGGGGGAAAACATTCTGATTCTCCTGCAATGAAAAAGCATTTCCATGTGATTTGTTGCTTGATGCAAAAATTTGTTTTTCAGAAATCTTTACAGGGGTCTTCCTCAACTTGGGAGCACAGTTCCTGACAAATTCCCTAATGAGACAGTCTTTGCTTGTTAGACAAAGTCAGATGGACTTGGGCTCATATATTTCTGCCAAACTTAGGAACTGTTACCTATATTTCAAGCATGTTTTAATTGCTTTTGGAGAGAGGCAACACTTTGATTTATACACCAAGTCAGGAGAATAGGCTATTTCAACTGACCAAATTGTCTCATTCAACAAGGAAGGAGAGTAATTTCCAGGTTGAAATATTACAGATACATATGTCAACAGCATATCAAAATTACAGGAGAGGAACATTTTTCTTGTCACAGTGCAGCATGTTTCTCAAAGCAGAGAGGCATGTTTTCTGGATAGTTTTAGAGATGGCATCCTTAATGCTTGCTGACAGGAGCAAAAAGACTCCAGCATGTTCAGACCCCATCATGGTGAGCCCTGTGTGCACATCAACAGAAAGCCAGTCAACATTTTACTAAGCAGGAACGGCACCTAATTTTTGTATAAATACTGGTTTATATCTTGTACGCTGCTTTGGTCACTTGCTGCAATCACAAGTATAACACAGGTGAAGGCTGTCCCTGCTTTAGTGCTGATGTGACCAGAATGAAGACAGACACCACCACCAAAATGAACCTGGTGTACAAAAGAGGCAATTGAGCTGACTTGTCCAGTATAAATGACGTGAAAGCCATCAGCCCCAATGATGTCTTGGTTGTGTGTGGTACCATGGCTTCACCTGTTCTCAAAAAAAAAAGGATGAAAAATGTCCAAAAAATGTTCTTAAAAACCAAGCTAAAAAATATATGTTAGAAAAATTATAATTTCATCTCAGATTTGTGGAATGAATCGCAAAAAATAACCAGTAGCTGAGATTTTTCTTCCATCATTTTTTTCCACACATAGAGTTTTCAGTATAAAAAAAAGTAAGAATTACTTACTCGAACCCTGCTAGTTCAGATTAATTCTCTACTATTCCAGTTGAGAAATATATAATTGGGCTTTAAATGTAGGGGATTGGGCATCTTCTATATTATCTGCCTAATTGAAAAGGCTGCTCTCTACTCTAGAGCCAATGAATGAACTTAAGTTCCTCCAGGGGAGTAACTCACGGCTAGTGCTAAGCACACTGTTGGTCTGAACTCTTTACTATTTACCTACTATCTACTACTTATTTTCCAGAAGAAAGTAACCTCAATCCATCCCTTTCCTACCAGATTGATTCTGGTGCCAGCAGGAGATGATCAGAGTCTCCAGAGATCAGCAGGAGAGCACCTGAAGAGCAGCACCAAGGAATTCCTGCCACTCCAGCCAGTAAGTCAGCTTCATGAGAAGCTCACCTTAAAAGCCTCTATGAAAACTCAGACGACACTGGGAATAAACAAGAGGAGTTAGAGACACGCACATACCTGCAGGGCTACAATCTTACTGGCATCATGAGGCATGGTGTGATGGCTTCTATGACTAGTGTGTTGGAATGGAATGAAACAGGCTTTTTAGGATGGACAAGCAAGGAAGTTGAGGGGCATGTGGCCTTCTATGTCAATGACCAGCTGGAGTGCACAGAGCTTCATCCAGGGATGGATGAGGAGCTGACTGAGAATTTACAGATCAGGATTAAAGAGAGGGCAGGAGTAGGTGACGTTATGTAACATTATAGTGGTGGTCTGCTATAGGCTGCCGTACCAGGGAGATGGCACAGATGGAGCCCATTGTACGTAGATAGGAGAAGCCTCATGCCCACAAGCCCTGATCTTCATGGGATACTTCTAACCCTGTATCTCTTGGAGGAACAACAGAGCAGGGCATAAGCAATCAAAGAGATTACTTGGATGTGCTGATTATAACTTCCCTGAGACTCCTGTTCTAGTCACTGGGTATACCAGTCACCACTGAGTCATGGATCACCTCGTCAAGGTGCTATCTCACAGTGGGTGGTGCCCAGAAGGGTTGCTTTTACTCCAACCTTCCTCTTAAGTAACTACACAGTAGTACAGTAACTACACAGCGCATGCTTGAAGAGTCTGAGGAAAATCAATGTTTCACATCTAAACAATATGGGTGATTTACAGCTTTTGTTACCTTTAATAGAAAGACCAAAACATTCATATTTTAATTATCCTTCTTTACTCAGTCCAAATCTTATCAATTAGCTTCTTCATATAAATTCTGCAAAATGATTAATAGTCTCATTAAAATGTCCATAGAAAAAAATAGGAGGGATTCCTCTCTCCTAACAATTCTTTTCACATCACTCTTAAATTTCAAGCTTTTGACCAGCAGAAAAAAGAAAAAGAAAGTTTATCTGGAACTGTGTGTTTTCTTACAGGGAAGACATACTAATTCTGTTTAATACTAAGGTCTTGGTAAAGCTCCAGCAGGATGTTATCCACCAACTTAGATACTGAGTAACATCACTAAAATTCTTGCCTTGACAAATCCTTTCTATGGCTTATGTCATCCTGTAAATACACAGTTATAGACATCTGCAAAATTCTAAAGGCAAACATACTAAAACCTTCAGTCTAATTCAGAACATGTGAGAATACACCTTTAGAATAAAATTAGTATTTTGCCTCCCAGCTATCTTTTATAGACTTTTAAAGATACCTCTGATGATAGTATTTATATTTGCAGCATACTCAACAGAATCAACATAAATAGTTTTTTTATGCTTGAGGCTTTCAAGTAACTTTCCTGAAAATGAACTGTGAATGTGAGGTCAGGAAAGGACCTTGAATATCTGGGAGGAATGAAAGGAAATGTGAAGTACTAAAGGGAGTGGACTTTAATAAGGGCATAATCTGGATCATATATTAGTTTACTAGTTAAAAAAAGCTTTCAGAGCCATACTTCATTAAGTTAGTTGAGACAAAATTTCAGAAACTGGGATTTTTGCTGCCTGAGGTAGATAAGACAAGTCCTCAAGGAGGGATGTAAACACTGAATTTTTAGATCACAGTGAGAAAGTAAGTAGGAAAATTCCCTTGAAATTAAACTCAAACTCAGGTTAATATCTTATTCTAAAGGAAGAACTCATCAACCACCAAAATATTACAAAAATGTCAAGTGAAAAATACTTCAGATATCACAGGAGAAGACAGGAGGTTGTCTGGGCTTTGATTTTCTTCTTAGAGGAGTGTCACATTGATAGATTATTCCCTGCCATATAGCAAGTCACAAAGTGGTTGGATAAAATATGTTTCTGCTGAATACTTTATGTCCAGGGCACTATTCACATACAGTTTTCACTTCGCGGTGATTCCCAGCAGGAATCCCCCCAGCAGGGGAATCACAAGGCACAGTTGGGCCCAAGCCACTTGGCTGACCCTGCATTGATAAACATAATCATGTGCCTAATATGAGGAGATGTGTGGATGAAGCATGAGATGAGAGAAGAAGTGTCAAGGAGGGCAGAGAAAGAACTGGCTCTTTCTGTGCTTTTTGCTAGTGTCGGTCGTTGCCAGCCAGTGCTGCTAATTAACAACATAATTGGTTCATCACTGGGGAACCAGGTGGCTCAGCAACAGCCTGCACCATAATGTTTCTGACTCCCACTCATCAACATTCTTTGGTCAGGGAACTTGTCCTCCACACACCTGCAGACATCTCCAGTGTTGGTCCCTGCAGAAGTGGACAGCATGCCACACCAGGAGCTGTTCAGCTTCTCCATAGTCACAGAAGCAGCTCCCCAAACCTGTCTTGTGTGCAGAAAGGATGAAAACATGTTTATTATCATGTCCTCAGCCATGCACTCCCCTTTCCTATACCTCATTGCCCTGGTACTTAATATTTGAAAGAACAAGCACCTTCAAATAGTTAACCTTTACACAAACAACTGGCCACAGTTGTCAAATAAGTGACCACATTTTTTATCTTACTTTGCTTTTTCCCTGTCAATGTAGATATTTATCAAAACTGTATGAATTCTTTCCACAGCCTACCAGTACAAATAGGAGCCATCAAAGCAGCAGTGAAACCCAAGGTAAGAAATAGGCTGGAAAACAATGTCTCCAGCATTTAAAGCTGGAATTCATGCGATACAAGACCCTAGTTTCTGATGGCTGGCACTAGTGGAGGCAATGAAGGAAACCGTTTGTTTTCAGTTTCCCTTTCAAATCTGATCTTTCTGCTTCCAAAGAAAACCTGTGTGTTGTCTTAGCATAACCATTAGAAATCTGAACACCTCATGCTCAGTCAGTGCTCTGTCTATTGTCAGAAGAAACAAGAAGCACATTCCTAGAAGGATTCATCTGGTTTTAAGGTACGCTAGCTCATGGAATGAAAACACCCTTTTGTTCCTCTGAAAATGAAGCACACTAGACCTCAGAATGTAAAAATACCATTGTAGATAAAAATAGGAGTATATATTGGAGTTATTAGAACTGACATATAAAATATGCACAAAAAGTTGAACTGTGCCATGTAGTGATACTCTTGTTCTTTAAGGCATCTGGGAGAAAAGACAAGGAGAAGGAGAAAGAATTATATAAAATAATATTAATTACTGTGAAACAGCAAAAGGAAGGAAGTCTTGGAAATCTTCTCTAGCGGGAATGAGCTTCAAATGCCATAGGTCCTTTGCCTAGCATTATCAGACACTGAATACCCATTACTGATAGCCACAGTGTGACAGCTTTCATTTCTGATCCTTTCTTTTCATCCTGAAGATGAAAGGGAAGGCAAGCAGAAGAAAAATGAGAAGCAGGTCTTATGTGGCTAATGACAGTCAAAAAATTATTCAAGCATGAGCTCTGTCAATTAATTTTATTGGTAGTAGATAGAACAGGAACTCTGCAAAGACAGAGGCACTAAGAAGAGGGAAAAAGCTCAGAGAGGGTTGGCCACTCTATGACTCATGCACGGATGCCGCCTGTTCTGCGATGCGATATGATTTCCCGTCACTATTTATAGATGTATGACTGGTAATGGCAGTCCCATGAAAGTAGGAGGCCTTGCTGAGAGGAGCATCTAAGAAGTGTCTTCACTTGTGTCTTTGTAGCAGCCACCATCTTGGCTGACACATTGTGGGAAGGACCAAGACACTCTTGTCACTTACAAGGAAATAAATTCATAAAACCAGAGCTCCTGTGGTTTCAGCTAAGGAAACAAGGACACTGGCTGAGATTCTAACAGTCGCATGTCATTTGTCTAGTAGGTTTCTCATAGGCACCATCCAGAAAGATATGTGTCAAAGACTTGTGTATCAACATCACTTCAGCCCAGTTTTTCCTACTGTTGTTCTCCTTGGGGTTTGTTGGCTGAGCAAGAGGACAATACCTTGTCATTGGTTCAGCAGCAGCAGTCATTTTTCTCCTTCTTGGTAGCTGGTGCAGCGCTGTGTTTGTGGTGAACCGCGCTGATAACACCAGTGTTTTCAGTTACTGCTTGGTAATGTTTTGATCTGGCCAAGTGAGAGGTCAGAATTATACAGATAATTTTTTATTACAAGGATTTTTCTAATTGCTCTTCATTACTGGTATTGAAATATGCCCAGGCATCTCACAAATTTTCCTCTAATGTATCATGTCCTGGCTGATACTCGATTTTCATATTTATGTGTGCTCTGGATTTGAGGGGAAGTCTCCCAGCCTTGTCAGTAATAGTCAGAACCACCTGCTAGAGTACATAAATAAAAACCAATATGACATGAGCTGGACAAAGGAGTGAGTATGTGCATGCACATTTGTTTAAGCAGACAAGAACACAACAGCATCCACTGTTCATTAGCCATCCCTTCAGCAGGACTATAGCTGACATGCTGCTGATCTTTTGTTACTGCTCCAAGTATCCATTGTACCTCTGCTCTTTTGCATGTTATGGGCTTCTGGGTTTCTTCAGCCCATTCGTCCAGGCTCCAGTACAAGTCTTTGTGTAGAATTACGAACACAAAATTTTATAGAGTCCTGAGTCAGTTATAATTCAGCTTCGAAAGGAATGTGGTGTTTTCTGGAAAACAATACCTGTGTTCAGCTACTTTCAGATTAATCAGCAGCAGAGTAGGTTGCTCTTGGCTTTCCCTACACCTGTGGTGCAGGTACTTTTTATTCTTCAAATATATTTAATGATTCCATGCTATGTATGAAGACATCCAAATAGTAAGGAGAGGTAGGCAGGTTTTATTCTGTAGTTAAAAAATGCTCACCCTTTAAAAGTGAATTTAATGGAAGGTAGCTGTGTAATAAAGTGAACTTATTTGAGCAAAAAATGGGTTTCTCATACAGTAAATCATTTTATGTATTTCAACATTTTTTCTTTTCTGCACAGATTTGAGCTATTCCACAAGTACACAACTGACTATAAATTGTGCCTAGAAGAACACTAGTTCTATCAAACTTATAAGAGGATATAATATTTTTCTTTAAATGTAGAGGTAACGAAAGTTCAAATCCCTACTCTCACCTATATGTTCTGTATAATAAATACGAGAAATCCATCCATGTAAACCATGCTTCTTTTATTGTTTCAACTGCATAATTGTTGCTTCAATTTCCAAAACCCAGATTCTTACATTCCTACAACACTCAAATTTCTTATCAACCCTCCCAGCACTATGACTTATTAGCCTTGTATTTATTTTATCACAGAATCATAGAATAGAATCATAGAATAGTTAGGGTTGGAAAGGACCTTAAGATCATCTAGTTCCAATCCCCCTGCCATAAGCAGGGACACCTCACACTAAACCATGCCACTCAAGGCTCCATCCAACCTGGCCTTGAACACCACCAGGGGTAGAGCTTTCACAGCTTCCCTGGGCAACCCATTCCAATGCCTCACCAACCTCACAGGAAAGATTTTCTTCCTTATACCCAATCTAAACTTCCCCTCTTTAAGTTTGAACCCATTACCCCTTGTCCTCTTGCTACAGTCCATAAAGAACAGTCCCTCCCCAGCATCCCTGTAACCCTCCCTGAGATACTGGAAGGCTGCTAGGAGGTCTTCATGCAGCCTTCTCTTCTCCAGGCTCAACAGCCCCAACTTTCTCAGCCTGTCTTCATACGGGAGGTGCTCCAGTTCCCTGATCATCCTCGTGGCCCTCCTCTGGACTTGTTCCAACAGTTCCATGTCCTTTTGATGTTGAGGACACCAGAACTGCACACAATACTCCAAGTTGAGCTCTCACAGGAACAGAGTAGAGGGGCAGGATCACTCTATGGTTTTCTTGGTTTCTGCTTGTGCCTCCCTTCACTATGCATTGAGACCCTATATATTTGCACTTACTTGAAAACTCTGTGATGCTAACATGGACCTGGATCAAGTTATATGTCAGTTATTATTATTGCACCTGAGCACTTCCCAGTCATCTGCTTAGTTTTACAGTTCTCTTCTTTTCATGGTTACCCCTGTGATGCAGAAAAAAAAATTGCCTACCATCTGTTTCAGAAAGAACAAACTCTGCATTAGGGATGGAAGACTGTTGAACTGGGGTCCAATTTCCCCAGCCCTATCTTCATGTATCAAACATTGTAGGACTGTTCTCTAATGTTTACTATCTTATCTTGCAGCTAAAGTACCAGGACAGAGGGTTATTTTAGTCAGTATAAGTGCCACAAAAGAAAACAAAACAAACAAAAAACCAAAGAAACAAACAAAAAAATCACACAAAAACGACACACACACACACCCTGAATCAACAACAAAAAACCCACAGCAAAATATTTTTTAAAGTACATATTTAGACATTTAAAAAAAATTGGAAAAAAATGCCTCATATTTCTTAAGAAAGCATAGCAGATGATCTATATATTTTATTAGAATCTATTTAATTTAATTTCTTTTTTTTTCTTTGTTTTGTTAGAAACAATTAATTTCGTCTGGCTTTTCGTAACTTCTTGATCTCATCTGCTTAATTTTAGCAGATTTCACACCAAGCCCTACAAGAAAATGAGACAGCTTCAGACTTCTGTATGGTTGACTGCTGTGGTTCATAGCCTCACAAGCACGTTAATCTATGCCATTGCATATCATGGCAATGCATACACAGGCTTCCTCATAAGTCATTCTCTCAAGCTATCACCACATTTCTCTTCACTCGCTTCTTCTAACAATCTACCATTTTTCCCAGTCCCTCTGCATAGGCTGAAGTTACTGGTTTTCCTTCCCATGTTCATAATTCTTTGTGTTTACCTCTCTGTTAGGATTGTTTTGGTTTTTTCCCATGCTATGTCCACCATCTTGTTTCACACCTGAGCCCTGACATTTGCTCTCTGACATTACACCTGAGTCTCTTTTTTCTGCATTTTCTTATAAACAAAACCTTAAAAACAAATGCTCTGATCATATATTTATCTATTCTTATAAGTTATTTTTCTGGCCAAACTAAACAAAAGTGAAAAATGATACCCAGATTTTTTTTAAAATGTTTTGTTCTTTAAATGCACAAATGAACAGATGCAAACACCTATCCTAGCCCTCACTTTAACAGCAAATTGAAACCACATAATCCAAAGAGCTCTGCTGCCCTCCAGGAAGTTACCTAAAACTTTGGACTGCGTAGCAAATTCATTCCTTGCATACACATGTGCAACAGTAGACTTTTTTTTCAGGGCTCATTTCATTTTTTGATGTGAAAAGATAACAATAAATACGAAGAAACAGGAAGGAAAAGTATTTTAATATGAATTTTCTGTTTAAAAGTAACATTGAGATTAAGTATGCTAAATCTATGTGAAAAAAAAGAAAAAAAAATTGAAATACTAGACTATCACAGTCAGATTTCACTGGAGGAGTTCATTTCTCACCAGAAATCAAATTTTCAAAAATTAAGAATTCTTTGAATAAGTAAAACCAAAAGGGCTTCTATTATGTGCTCCTAAGGCGTATATATGTTGCTTTCTTTAATGCGGACTACTCTTACGAAAAATAAGTAAGTACCTTACACCCCAGGAAGACTGAGAGTCAGATTTTCATGACCTAAATACTCAGCTGGTCACTTAGCAAGTGACCTTTTACCTAAAGACTTATTTCAACATCTGCTGGAGCCTTTGAAGAGATTGTGTGGTTTAGTGTGTATGCCTGAGTTTTGGGAGTTTCTGAGGAACATTATACGGCTTTCTCTCATTTTCTTTATTTGAAACAATACCTTTCATAATGAAGTATATGTAGCTTTCACCTGTTCTTAACAGTGAGTTAGGTTCATTAAGGTTATTTCTGCTTTTATTTCTTTATCTGGTTTGAAAATATTGGGAAAGGAGACATGCTGAACACTGCCTTCATGAGTGTTATCATGGCTGCTTCAGAGCTTCAGAAGACGGTCTGTCTGAGCTCAGAATTCAAAGGCAGATTTACTTTCCTGGGGATGTGAACACAATGGATGCAGCTGTGCCGTAGACAAGCTGAGCTCTGGCATCCTCCTGCCGACATAGGGAACAGGCCTCTCCTTCAGAGGGGAGCAGCAGGACCAGTTTTCAAAAGCTTCTCAGAGTGGGCTCTTGTGTTTTTGTCCTTCTCAAAGTTCATGTATGATACACAGAAAGAGAGTATGTTGGGTTCTAGCAGTTTTCTGTTGCACTTTTGGAATTAGATGGTAGGAGGAAACACGAAATGAAAGCTTCTTTTCACTCTAATGGTAGAAAATAATAACATCTGAGTACACCCCATGTGAAAGGTAAAAATATTCAATTTTTTATTCTCAGAAGCTTGAAGGCAAAATATAAAACTGGATTTTTTTTTATCTTTAGTTGTCCATTTTGTAAAAATAGAGAACAAAAAAGAATAACACTACCTTCTATTTAAAATGCAACTCAACATTTTTTACCATAGAAGAGAGGCTTTCTTGACCTCCCTGAATTTCTTCTCAAGTGAAGTTCTGGAAACAGTGGAGATTTTTCCTAATGTGTCTTACATACTCTTACAATTTGGAGAAATAAGGGTCCATAAGACAGCAAACAGAAAGCAGACTCTTGAAGATGTAAATGAACAGAACAGAAGTCCTCTGAGATGGTTACATAAAATCCTGCAAGAAGTGACCAGCACCCAGGGCTGCTATTTCCTACTGCAGTAGTCCATCACTCATCTCCGTCTGGTCTCTGCTGGATTCATTCTGTTGCTTTGGATGACATAATCTCAGTCCTGAAAAGGGTTCTGAATTCTTGGGTTCTCTACTTGCCTCTCTCTGTGTTAAATCATTATCAACAGTAAAAAAAAACCAACAAACCAAAACAAACAGATCATCTATCTGCTGGCTTGGTAATGCCCCAGCTGCGTCCTCATACACCACATCTTAAATGAGATGTGTTCTCATTCTGGTCATACCAGAGAGGGACGAATCATGGCAACGTGCCCTGCCTGCTGATGGTGATGGGGATCATCATTTTGGCACGTATACAGAGTGTGGTTTGCCCACAACCATTTTGTCTGATCTTGAGAGTTAAGCAGAGTCGGGTTTAGCCCTTGTCTAGGGTTAGATGATGATATAGGAGGACTAAGAAATTTTCCCTGAGGCTGGACAGACATGAGTGGCAGGGTGTGTGGGATAGTATGGGCAAGTATCTAGGCCAGTGGGCCCCTCCAGTTCTTTGGAACTTCAACACTGAACAAGTGCAAAATCCAGAAAAATCAGTAAAACACTTAAATGAGGTGTGTTGTCATCCTGGTCATACCAGAGAAGGACAAACCACGGCAACATGCTGGGGTTTGGCCTATGCTTACAGAGCCCTGTTCAACACTATCTAGCACCTTCAAAGGGAAAAAATGTCTCTGGATCTGATGGCAAAGCAACCAAAAATGCATCTACTCTAACTCCGAATACAGCAGATACACCAGCCCCATGGACAAATACAGTAGCTACTCAAACTTCAAGAGGAGGCAGGAGGGTGTTTCTCTAGGTAAGGAACATGGATGAATATGTCAGCAACTTTATCTTGTCTAGCCAGAGACTTAGACTCCCTTGAGAATATTACCAAAGCAAAGCAAAATTATTATTAAACAGGGCAAACACTTTTTCTACTTTTTTTTTTTTTTTGCAGGAAAACTTGTGCACATAAAATGTTCTGTGCATTTTTGCCTGGCCCTAGTTTATCTAGTATCTTTTCGCAGTCTGTCTGTTTGTGGTGCATGAAATTTATATTGCCTCTCATAAGGGACATCACATTCACACTATGTTTTGTGCAGCTACCTAAATCACTATGGGTAATAGATTGATTGAAAACCATGAATGCCATCATTAAGCAAAGCTGTATATTTGTCTTTTACAGAGATTAAGTCATTTCAGCTTTTATACACAATATTGAGTAGTGAAAAAAAAGACATGCCTTGGCAGAAAAAAATGTATGCTTACAATCAACTTGATTATTTTTTGCCTTTTTTTTTTTGGCAGGGTACAAGTAGTGCTGTATTATATCATGAATAGAGCTGTGTCAGAAGAACAAAGATTACATTTGTCATTCATAACAGACACAAGAAACGTGAGCCATAACAACTGCTTTTTGTACATGATAGGAGAAACTAAATTCGTACAAAATTCATCTAGAAAGACACTGCTGAGATTTAAGCTTTAAATTAAAAGCAGTGACATTTATGAATTTTAACTAGAGTATAATTTTATGTTCAGATATTTCTTCACTTTAAAAATAACTGAACTTTGCACCAGGAAATCTTCTGAAAGCACTGCGTGAGGGATAGGATTACCTGCGGCATTGGTAGTGGAATACAAAGTCCCTGGTTCTGCTTCAAGTCATTGTCCTGGGTTCAGCAGTAGCAGTCATTTTTCTCCTTAGTAGCTGGTGCAGTGCTGTGTTTTTTACTTTCAGCCTGGGAACAACACAGATAACACCGATGTTTTTAGCTCCTGCTCAGTAATATTCATTCTGACCAAGGACCGAGTCTCATGCTTTACCAGGGAGGAGGGGAAGCCGGGAGGAAGTAGAGGCAGGATACCCAACCCAAACTAACCAAAGAGGTATTCCATCCCACAGCACATCATGTCCAGTGTATAAACTGGGGGCATTTACCTGGAAGTGCTAGATCACTGCTCAGACAGGCTGGGTATCATTTGGCAGGTGATGAGTGATGGTATTCTCTTCCCTTGTTATTTCCCTTACCATTATTATTATTGGTGGTAGCAGCAGTGGTTTGTGTTATACCTTAGTTACTGGAATGCTGTTATCTCAACCTGTGGGAGTTTCATTCTTTTGATTCTCCTCCCCATCCCTCTGGGAGTGGAGGGAGGAGTGGCGAAGAGTGAGCGAATGGCTGCATGCTTTTCTGGGTTGCCGCCTGGGCTTAAGCCACAACAGTCATATACACAGTCCTGATAAATTATCTTATCATGAACAAAGCTAGCATTTTACTGTTCTAGTGAAATAAATAGTTAAAATCATGGAGCTCCATAATATATTGCAAGAATTTGAAAGAGTAACTTAATTTCTCCTGAAGAACCACTAGCTTGGAGAGTGACAATGAAACAAATAGAAGTCACCAATACAAGGAAAGCTACTTGGGATCTTGCGATGAGCAAGAATAAGACATGATAACCCAGATGGCCAGTGCATTTACACATGTAAGATAAAGGGCATGACTCAGTTCTTGAAAGTAGACTTTTCTCCCCAGAAGTCAGTTAGTTGACGGACAGTAGCCCAGAAAATTTCCATCTGTAAATAATATATTAACATTTATGAGAGCAACACGTAAATCAGAAAAAGCTGAAAATGGAAGGTGAAAACAGTCAATTTGTATAGATCTCAGAGAAATGGTTTCCCCATTGTTGTTCTGAGGAAATAAATAAAAGAGATGTAACTAAAGGAGCTAGAAGAGAGGTGTACACACTTGTATTTTCTTGCACTGAATGCAAAGCCAGAGAAACCCTGCCATCAAAACAAAAGCCTTGGAGGAGGAAGGGACATAGCCACTGTCTTGGAGACTGATCCAGTCTGGGAATGTCAGGAACAGAGCAATGTTCCATTCAGCTGCCATTTCTGACAAAGCTTTTTCCCAGGTCTCCTATCTCCATTACAGTTTAGAGAGCAGCAGATGGTGTTTTGTAGATAATTGTCTCAAATAATGGAGGGATACTGCTCTAAAAGTTTTTCTTTAGTGCTCAAAAATCTCCAGAAAGAAATGCAGGATCCGTTTGAGAAAAGAAAAAAAAATAGACTGTAAATTAAACTTTTTCTGTAACAAATGTCACTGCTATGGATTGATCAAAGTTTAGGGACCAGAAAAAGAAATTGTAAAATTCAGTGCTGTGCTTTAATTTCTCTGCTTAACCAATAACTATCAATATGATTATTGATTCATAGAAAAACTCTAAGAACTCAGCAGCAAAGTTAAAGTTGACAAGCAAGTGTTCTTTATTGCAGCACTGGGAGACATGGGGAATAGCCCCTCTAAGCGTTTCTTGCTCAAGCACCAAACAAGTTGTGATTATATAGTCATCAAAGAGTGCCAATCACTCAATGTCCAGCTGGAGACCAATAATGAGTGGTGTCCTGCAGGGATCAGTGTTGGGAGCAGTCTTGTTCAACATCTTTGTCGGTGACATGGACAGTGGGATTGAGTGCACCCTCAGCAAGTTTGCCAATGACACC